>JANHGL010023091.1:29096-58684 GCA_024611195.1 Ceyx melanurus | reverse complement strand
CCTCCCTGGGCAGCCCCTTCCAAGGCCCTGTCCCCCTTTCTGAGAAAAAGGTTTTCCTTGTGTTTACCCTAAACCTCTTGACTGAGACCTGTATTAATGAAAACCTCTGGGGTTGAGAGGAGAAACTCAGCTTTTAGTACCATACCATTTGCTCCCTGCTTTTGTCATCCTCCCTAGCTGCACGTGAGCAGCCTGCAAGGCTGAGCTGACCACATGGGGTTACAGGGGTCACTTGCTTTGGGCCACTCCTTTTCTTAGGATCTGTTTTGATTTGGGCACCAGGAAAGCAGCTTTCCTGGAAAAGCTTTCTTAGTGTGTGGATGGGGCTAGTGGGGTCTGATCAACAATGGGATGTCCTGCAAGGTCCAGGTCTGGGAGGACTGTGCCACGCAGGGAGTGGCTCTGGGTGGCTTATTGTGTGACATGCTGGCATCAGAGGAGCTGTGCCCAGGGCTCAGCTCGTGCGGTTGAGCACCCTGCAGACCTGCTGCTTGCTAAGCCTGTTCTCTCCAAGGGATTCCTGTGTTCAGAGAGAGTCCTCTGGACTCCCCCATTCAGTTATGTTTGTGTCACTTCAATTCTCACTCCTACATGCTGACACATGCATCTTTTCAGGACCACTCACTTGGTGTTGGCACAGGGAGTCTCTTCCTTTCTTTGTCTCAGCAGGGCTCACAAAGCCAGTAGGCTGGTGGGGCCCAGTGTGTGCTGGCCACAATTCCCAGGAGGTTCCCCTGGATATGTTTGCCAGCTCCCTCACCTTTCCTCCCATAGAAATGGAGGCAGCACCAAGACCAAACCCCTCTGGGCCTGCACTGCCTAGAGCCTCACTTTATCTGCAAGTGTCCCTCCTTCATCTCCTTGCTTGGAGAACTGCTTGTAGATCTGAAGAGATGCTGCCCTGTTAACCCAGGGGTCTGGAGCTGGGCTGAGCACCTGAGTGCTGATGGGGCAGGGAGGTCTGTCTGACTTGTATCCACATTTAGCCAGAGCTTCTTCCTGAATTCCAGCCTTGAGTCTGAAGTCTAGTCTGGATTAGTCAGTCTTTCCTCTATGGAGAGTGGGAGCAGACTTTGCCTTGGATGTGGCCTGTGCTGGGATGTTGGAGCAGCTGATGCAGCATCAGCCCATCCCTCCTCCACTGCAACCTCCCCCGACAGCCCCCAAGTGCCTGGGGAAGTTGTGAGCTTCCCCACCCCCTCCTGTTTGCTAAAGCTGATTTCTGGGGTTGTGGCTTTTAACATGCACAAACAGCTCTAATTTAGTCATTTATTTAGTTGACATATTTATTTGGGATGTTCCTTTGCCTCAGTTAAAGATCCTGTGCCCAGTGCCCCAGGCGTGCTCAGCAGTACGTGAATGAACAAGATCCATCAATTACTCTTGATCAGATCAAACTGGCCTGGGAAGACTCCCATAACTCATCTCCCTGCACAGGCTGGGCTGGAGCTGCCTGCCTCTGCTTTCCCCATCTGAGGGGCACACTGGCTGCCCTGCAGACATGGGGAGGTCAGCACAGTGCTGGAGGAACAGCTTTGCCACTCCTAGGGTTCTGCTGTCCCTCCCTTACCGACGCCGTGGTGTTTGGCCAGCCCTGTTGTGTTGGCTGCTGGTGGGGTGAGAGAGGAGAGGGAGAGGAGAGGTTCCCTATGTGTGCTTGCAGCTCTGGCTGCTACTGCTCAAAACTCTAGTGAGATGGTGTGTGCAGCACCTTGGCATCTTTAGAGCTGCAGGTGCAAGATGCTTCACACCTGCTGTCTTCTTCCAGGCACCTGCTTGGGAAACAGCCTCTGCCTTCCTAGCACTAAAACCTTGGTCCTGCAGCATTCACTACCCCAGCAATTGAATGCTTTGGTTCCTCCTCCCCTCCTCTGTGGCTCATTCGATGTTTTAGCCCTAAAGGACAAAAGGAGAAGCACCAGGGCAGGGCAGGTTCACTGTCAGCCCCTCTGGCTGCCCTGTAAGCCGTGGGCTGAGCAGGAGGGTTTTGCAGGGATCTGTGGTGCTCTCATTAAGCTGAGGCTTAGCTAAGCCCAGGTGCCTTCCCCGTGCCCTCAGAAGAGCTAGTGTGCTGTGGCTCTGTGCAGGGAGTTCAGCCTGGAGGGTGGCAGCAGCCTGCGTGTTGCTTGATGTGAGCAGGGCTTCAGCCAGGCTGTGCTATCAGGGGATGTTTTTGTGGTCGTTTGGCTTTTTTTTTTTCCTTTTATTTTTTTCCAAGAGATAGGATCCTGATGTGCTGAATGTTACAGGGACTCGAGGGGCTCTTCCATCTCAGAAAGAAATGCACTTAAGAAAGCAGAATGTGTGTTGTCAGGCCAGTGATTGAATCAACCTGCTCTCTTCTCTCTTACAGGTTACCAGGACAATGCCAGTACTTAGGGCTGCCGGTTGCTGATTACTTCAAACAGTGGATTAATCTGAAAAAGGTACTTTTGTGCAAACTGCCATGGTCCCTGTCTCCTTCTCTCCTCCCTCCCCTTGTCGTTCTACTCTCCTCTTTAAGAAAATCTCTAATAACTGCTGCTGTTTTGCATTGAAATGAGTTATTTTCTTAGAGGCTGGGCTAGTCCTCCAGCTCCCTATTGTATCTGCTCTAATAGAGTCTTACTGTACTTGATGGGATGTGTTCTGCATCAGGGCAGAGTCTCATTGTGGCAGCACGGGCCGTGTCTCCTCCTCATCATAGTGGGGCACTGTAGCCCAGCAAGGCTTGGCTTGGCCACGGTGTTGCTGGCTTTGTTTTGTTTTGCAGCCGCATAAAGCTCCTAGGAACTTGGTTTCCTTCAGGTTTCGTTCATTCTGGATGATAAACATGTGGAAATAATCCCAAAGAAAAATCAGTGTTTCCCATTGTGCTGTGGGGAGGGGAGAGTTCTCAGTGATATGTCCAGCCACTTTGCAAAGCAAACCTCTGAACTCTGCTGCCTTGTGTTGCTCTGTGCCCTCTCTGGGTGGTTAAACAGCAGCCAGCAGCATCCACAGGATCTCCTGGCACAGCTGTTCCATCTGCACAGGAGAATGTGGTGGTGATGCCATAAACCACAAATTCCTGTGGGAAGAAAACAGCAAGTGTGATTACAGGCAGTAGCAGGAGGAGGGGGAAGGCTGGGGTCTGTGCCCAAGAGAAACTGGGGTGACCCACCTGGTTAAACCCTCTGGATGAGCAAGATTCCCTTCCCCCCCTGCAATTTCATGCTTTATTTGGATTTCCCATGCCTTTTCCTGATAATGAGGGGTCTGGGCGGGTTGAATTTGCTTGTAAACAGCTCGTTGTACTTCTGGGCTTTTCTTTTGTTCTTTTATTTATTTGTTGTTTTAAATGGAAGCATGAGTGACAGGCTGAGTAGCCACAGAAGGACAATTTGCATGATCTGTTCCATCAAATAGGGTAGAACATGAACTTAACAAGGGATGCTGGCAGCACATTCCCAGCTGAACTTGTCAAAGGGTCTTGTATTTCCCTGCTGTCAGAGCAAATCTTTTGGCTGATTGCTGGTCCTTGGTAAATGAAATCTGAAAGCACGTTGGGGCATTCTGCAGTTCAGTGACCATTAATGATCGCCGTTTGAAGTTCACTAAACTTCTGCTGAATGGATAGCAGCTCTGGAACCAGCAGGGTGATGGCTGCAGAATAACAATAGTTCAAAACACTGAAAAAAAAACCCCTGTGTTCTCTGATGCTCCTGAAGAAGTTGGATGGTCTGGCCTGCTCCTCCTCTGGGCCTCGGGATGAACCAGGCTCTTGCCAGTAGTCTGAGGCTCTTGGGTTTGGAGTGTTAGGAGATGGGATCTGTTGTCATGTGGACATCCAGGCAAGTGGCTGTGCTGGGCCTTGGCAAGTGCTGTGGTACTTAGCTGGGGGCTGGTGAGTGCCCGCAGAGTGCCAGGCACGGGGCTAAAGGCAGGAGGAGGAAGGAGATCCCCTGGCAGCTCTCTGGAGGGGTCCCAGGCATGTGGGCTGGAGCCTGTGTTGTCTTGCTCCCCCTTGCAGATGTGTTGCTCAGAAGGCAGAGCTCCCACCTCCCTCAGATCCCACAGGGAGGGGATATGTGTGAGGTATGTTCATCTTCCTTCAACCCTTCAGCTCTTTAACATTTAGAGTGTTTCTGAAACTGTCCTGTGGCACAGGGTGGTTCCAGGGTCTCTGCCCCTCTGGGTCATGACCTAAAGTTGAACAGGAGAGGAGGGACCTCTCCAGTCCTGTGCCTAAAGAGCTGCCTCTCCTGGGGCTTCCTTCTACCTCAGGGTGGGGATCTTTCCATGCCACTCACTGCCCTGCTCTCGGGATGCCTGTGAATGTGAACAGTGTCTGTTTTCAGAGAGAGTGTTTCCAGCCTAGGTAAATAATTCTGGCCAAGCAGCAGGACACTGGGACCTCAGTCTCTTTTGAGTGAGTTCCCAGTGTGAGACAAATAAGGTTGGACAGTTATATAGCCCCCCACACCCTGCTCTTCCCTGCTTAGCTCAGGTGGCCTCTTTTCTGCTCCCTCTGGCTCATTCCTAGCTCAGAAATACCTCCTGGGCTGAATCTGCCTCTGACCTGAAGTGAAAGTGCTGGGGAGGGGTGTGTGGGAATCTGTTAATTTCTAGGTCATGGATAATGGAGGGACTTGGATGCTTTGGATGTTGAGAAAACCCTTCCTGTGAGTGTGAATGGCACGTGTGAGTGAGGGCAGTTCCTGCACCTGCTGTCAGTTTGTCTGTCCTTTGAGTCTCTGCTTGTGAACAGTGATACCCAGAGGACCTTCCTGGGTTATGGAACTGCTGCTGCAAATAGCAGGCAATGCAGCAGAGGGGGGTTGCTTACAGAAGGTGTGTGCACGGGGCAGACGTGTTTGAGTACCTGTGTGTGGTGTGGTAGCAACAGAACGTGTTCCAGATTCCCTTTGCTGATGCACACGAGGCTTCAGCTCCTCTTTGTGTCCGTGTTCTACCATCTGAAGAAAGACCTGTGCAGCACAGGCTGCATCTGAAGAAGCATGTGCTGCTTCTGCCAGAATGCAGGGTGCTGCAGAGCTCAGCATCCTTCCCAGGGTGATGAGACAGTTAATCCTGGGGTTCACACTCCAAGAAACCCCTTCCCTTGTCCCTTCTCTGCTGCAGGAGCAGTTGAGCACTCCGTGCCTCCAGGCTCCTTTCAGAATATCCAAGACAGGCGTCTGGGGCAAGCTGAAGGTGGGAATCACCCCCCTGCTTGCCATGCTTGTGGTGCCCCAGGAGACCTCCCTGACTGAGCTGGCCTCGGAGGCCGTGCTGAACTGCACACCCCAGCGCCCCAGGGGTAGCCGCAGCCTCTTGGCTTCTGTGGAAAAGCCTCCTGTGGAGGACAAAAGGAGAAAAGCTGCCTGTGCACTTGACTGCACTTGCTGAAGTTTTACCTTGCCCTCTGCCCCCCCAGCCTGCTAATGCATCCCTTCTGTCAGGGCTGATCCGTGTTTGCTGACATTTTTAATGTCACTGAGCGATCTTGTATCTCTGCTGAACTGTCAGCGTAGAGCTGACTCGGGGCAGAGAGTTTATCATGTTCTTCACTTTGATTAGCTCAGCCTTGTGGGAGGGCAGGAGAAAGCAGAGGAGGCTTTCTTTGAATGCTGCAACATTTCAGATATCCCCTTAAACCATCTTGATACAGAGCCACCCCCTGTCTGCCAGCTCTCCCTACCTGCCTGTCACGTCGACCTGTGGAGGCCCTGTGGGTTAGGGCTGAGGTGCAGAACCCGGGCTGGGTGCTTGGGATAAAAACAGCAGAGCCTCGTGGCAGGAGCCAGGGGCACCCTGCAGGGTGAAAACAGCAGAGAGAGCCTCGTGGCAGGAGCCAGGGGCACCTTGCAGAAACACACGGCAAGTGGGGGGCTGTGGGTCCAGGTCTCTGTGCAAAGGAAAGCTGCTGCACCTAACAAGCTGTGACCAAGCTGCTTCCCCAACCCTCAGGTAGCCTGGATGAATTAATTAGTGCTGATCCGAACAGGAGGATCAGTTCTCAGTGGTGCCTTTGCTCTCCGGGGAGCCTCTGTGGTTCATTGTCCTGGGTCCTGTGTGTTAGGCTGAGGATGTGGTGCCCATGATCACAGTGTGCCAGGGAGCCTGCATGGGGGAAATGCATTAGACACTGCCAGGTTTGTGAGCTGCCACAGAGGGAAGAGGGGTCTGGTAGTGGGAGGAGGTGGAAAGCGTGTGGTAAAGCTGGATTTTCTTACAGTGAGGTTGTACCAGAAAAGCTTTAGAAGGATGACAACGGTGGCAAAGTGACCAGACCAAAGGTCTAACGCAGCTCCTTTCCGTGCCAGAGGCCGGTAGCTGATGGTTGGAATGTAACAAGGAGAACATGGGGTTAAATCAGCTCTCTCTGACTCCAGAGTTGAAGAGTCAACATCAGCAGTCCCTTCAAGACCTGTGAGGTGGCAGCTGCCCCTGGACCGCCATGTCTAACAGCCAGTGTCAGTACACCCTTTCAGAACACCCTTTCAGTTTCTGCTGCATCCTGCAGCAGTGAGTTCTGCTAGTTAATTATGCATTAATTACTCTGTTTATTTGTATGTTGTGTGAAGCTGCAGGTCCTTCTGCTTCTTTTAAACCTCCCATCAGATCACGACTTGCATCGTGTGAAGGAGCAAATAAGGTTTCCAGTTCTTCTCCCTTGTATTGCTCTTGAGACCTCTGCCGTCATTTGCCTTGTCTCCCTTCCAGCACAGAGGAGCTTGGTGGTTGGCACAAAGCACTTGTGGGCTCTGTTGGAGCTGTGGAAGCTCTTTTAACACTGTGTGCTCTACCTGGATCTTCTGTTTCTTCTCTGGATGTTACATAGTTAAAAGAGAACAGGGAAGGGTTTCTATTCAACCACTGAGGGTTTGTTGATTGTTTTTATCGCTTGTTTTTCAAATTTGATTGGGTTTTGGTTTTTTTTTTTGGTTGTGTTTCTTAGATCTTCATACCCCTTACAGAGCTGCTCCTTTCTCAGCTGTCCTGGAACGTTTGACCATCATTGATTTCTGCTCACAGAGAGCAGCATGTCTTTAGGTACAATAATAGTGGTTGCTTTAGAAGTGACAGAAAACTGGCCCTAGTTTGACATCCTTCTAAATTTCAGGAGAGCTTTTATGAAAGACAAGTGTCAAATGATGTGTTTGGGTGAATCCAACTTTCCTTGTCTCAGCATCACAAACGAGAACTGAGGGTGTGATGGGGCTGCTGTGGCTGTGTGCAGAGCTGGCCTTTTCCAGTCCTGGCCTCTATTGATCCGTAGACACTCCTAGTTGAGAGCAAACTGTTAATACAGATGCACAAATATTTTAAGGTCACCTATCACACTGTGAAATCTGACAGAGGAAGGTGTAATAAGGAGTTTTTGTTAATATTTGGCAACTAGAAATAAACACATCCTAAACAAACAAAGATTTGCTAACAGCTTTTTGTCTGTCCTCTGAATTAACAATTCAGGAGGAGGAGCTCCGAGTGCATCTCAGGCACTTGGTGCTGAAGTGTTTTGAGTGCTCTGGACAAAGAACATGGAGAGGGATGCAGCTGAGAATGGTTTGGCTTTTGGCCCTTATGCCTGGAGGTGCTTTAGTTTCAGCTCCTGAGGACTGTGATAGTTATCAAATGCCTGTTGGGGGGTTGCTGCCTGTAGGAAATACAAAATCCTGGTGGGGCTGGAAATGCTGGAGGGAGCTCCTCAGGGGCTGAGTAGCTGTGGCCACTCAACTGCAAAGAGCTGCTCCTATGGCCAAAATGCTCCATGCTGTGCAGGTTTGTAGTGTGGCTGGGTGCTCGGGGAGCCTGGCACACCTTCCTACAGTGGGAGCTGTGCCTTCCTTGCCTCCTTACCTCTGGATGCAGAGCTCTTGGCTTTGGGAGGTCTCTCAGGAGGGAGGGATGGGAGAGGTGGGGAGAGGAGACAAAAAGCCCAACCCAGGGTTCAGGGTAGTAACAGAGTAACAGTGTCTTCCATGGAGCTCAGGGAAGAGAAGTGCCTATGCCATGGCATTGGTTCCTGGTTGGAAGGAAATGGCAGAACTGCTTCTAATAGAACATGACCATGTTTAATAAACAGTTTGCTCTGTATTTACAGAAGGGCTGCAGGTGCTGAGCCAGAGCTTTGCTGTTAGAACAAGACTTTCTGCTGCAGTGAAGTGGGAGCGTTCAGGTGGCATTTTGCACAGCTGGTTTACAGCAGTTTTGAGGAGCTTGCTGAAACGCCCTGGACTCTTAATAAGTCTTTGAACATCAGGGAAGTTCTAGAGCACTGGAAGAAAGCTAATGTTGTACCAGTAATTTAGAAGGGCAAATGGGATGACCGATGAAGTAATTATAGCCCTATCAGCTTGACATTAATTCTGGGCAAAGTAATGAAAAGCCAGATATCATAGTTGATTAATAAAGAATGAAAAGAGGGTAATATAATGCCAATCAATGTGGATTTATGGAAACTAGATCTTTTTTGAAACTAACTTGATATTTTTTTTATGAGACTGCATGTGTGGTTGATAAAGGTAACCACATCAGTGTAATATACTTCTGCAAGGCATTTGACTTGGTACCTTATGACATTTTGATTAAGAAACAAGAGTGATACAAAATCAACATGGCACACATTGCATTGGTTAAGAACGACCAAAGTGACAGCTCCTGGCATTTAATTGTCAGTGGGTAATCACCATGGAGTTGGTGGGGTCCTGCAGTGATTCCCACACCTCTTCTATTTACCACTTTTATCAGTGCCTTGAAAGAAATCATAAAAGTCATTGTTGATCAAGTGTGCAGATGCTGCATGCAGGAGGAGGCTGCTGTGGGATTTAGAACAGGCAGCGGTGAGGAGGAGCAGAGGGGTTGGATCATAGGGGGGTTGGACTAGATGATCTTCTAGGTCCCTTCCAACCCCTAATATCTGTGAATCTTTTTATCTGTGAATCTATTTCTTTGGGACTGGTTTGGGATGCTGGGTCCCATCTCTGCACTGGACAGGAGTCTCCAAACTTGAAGGCTGGATTAAGAACTGTGAGACCCATGTGAACCATTGCCATAAAGACCCTGGGAGCTGTGTAGGGTACTGGAGAAGCAGGGCAAGGGAGGCTTGGCAGGGAATCCCGGAGCATCCACAGGGAGAAATGTTATAAGAGGCTCCCTGGCCCAGTGACCAGCCCAGATGCCTTTCCAGCTCTGGGAAGCCAATGCGAGGGAACTCAGGGGCAGATTTCCACAGTGAGGGTAGTGAACCGTTGGAATAACTTACCCGGGGCTGTGGTGGCTTCTCCAGCTTGGGCGGGAAGGCTGTTTTTCCTCAAAAGATCAGCTCTGGGTCAAGCAGGAATGAGTCTGGGACAGGCTGGTGGCTCAGGCCGGCCAGTCTCAGCTCCCCGCCGGATGAAGCACCTCTCCCTCCGCCTCCTCGTGCCCAGAGCACCCTCAGGGGCTCCTGACCTGGGTGGGGGGGTGTGGCATGGGTGCCACGGGTGCCAGGAGCTGGGGGATGGAGGGGATGACAGCCCAGGCACTCCAGGGGTGGAGCGTGGCAGCCGCCCTGACGCTTCTCCTTTAAAGCCGTGGTGCTGTCTGAACTCGGGAATTTCTTTCACTCTCTCCCTCTTCTTGTTAACATGTGTTGCCTTTGGGGTAATCAGGGAAAAAATATTATGTCCTTTTACAATTACCGGGTTTTGGAATATTAAAATGTCTCTCTGCATCGGCAGTGTTATTTTGATTGGTATTCTAACCTTTGACTAGCCCATAAAGCCAGCCGCTCTTCAAGCCAATATTGCAGGACTGAAATTTAATTCCGAAATGATTCCAGATAATAGGGAGACAGATAATATATGCATGAAGGATATTATGTTTGGACTAAATGCAGCAGGGCCAGGGCTTGGGAGTTGAATAATAGCCCAGAGTGAGTTATAATCTGTGGGACAGAAATACCTTACTGTCAGGGCCAGGAGAGGAACTCTTAAATCAAAGGGATTTGCTGAGGAGGGAGTGAGGATAGTCATCTCCAAGGGAAAGGGCATCCAGGAGAGTCCTTAAAGGAGCAGCCTTCTATGTCCCACTGCATTGTCCTCCCATCCTTGCTTACCAAGGAGTGCTGAGTAAAAAACCTATTTCCAGGGAAAGCCACCATGCAGACAGTTGTGCTGGGAAGAGAAGGTGAGAGTCTGCAAGTTCTGGGCAGTCTTTCCCTGCTCTTGGACTGGGACACAGGATGGGTTGGTTGATGCATCAGACTGTTTTGCCTCCTTTCCCCTAGAAGCTATAACCAGATGGACCGAGGGGTGGTTGATCTGGTGGGCAGGGTGCTCACCTGACACACAGTCAGCATCAGGGTGGGGGTTTGTATTCACTTTCCCTTAAAAGCAAGGAAGCAGAGGCTTGGAATGAGAGCTGAGTGGCCTGTAGTTGTTCAGGGCTCTTCCCTCCACCTTCTCAGCCCAGGAGTCACTGGCAGGCAGAGTTGTCCCCCTCCTTCAGAGCCTCTGCCCAAGCTGGTGCCTGGAAATGCAGAGAAGGAGCATCCTATGTGAAAGCTAGGTGAAATTCAGTGCCTTTGAAACACTACAGGCATAAAAAAGCAACACACACACACACACACACCCCCTTTGAGCTGTCTACCCCAGGGAAGGAAACTTGGGGGTTTTCCCTTTTGCTTCTCTGCAGGTGGCACTTTGGGCTTTGCCAGCAGATTCCAAGTGTGGTGGAGCAGTCAGCCAGGTACTTCTCACTCTGCAGTAGCTCAGCTCTGTAACTTTGACCTCCTGGGCAAAATGTTGCGTGTTTTTCCATGGCTAGACTTGGAAGAGCATTGCCAAATCCCGTGCAGGCAGCTGCCCTGGGAGGAGGGGAGCTGAGCACTCGGGGATGGAGAATGATCTCTGCTGCTGGGATGACACAAAACCCTCTCAATAGGGCAGGTTTTGGCTCAGTGGCACAAGCTTATAGTCCCAAAGTAATGATCCCAGCCTTGCAAGTAATTTCCTTCTCTGGCAGTGTCAGGAGCTGCTCTTGCTATAGCTTAGAGAGGCTCTAGCTGCAGCCTGGAGGCTTCACTGGTTTGAGATGACTTGAAGGGTAACAAACGTGCCCATCGCAGGAGGGCAGGCAGAAGCAGTGTCTGTCTTGGACTAGATAGATGGTTTGCTGGGTTTCCCTCTCCATTGCTTTTTGTTGATGATTTGGAGTTTTTTTACTGCATCCTACAAGCACAGGAGCAGTTTTCTGTGTCTGTACAGTCTGGTCTGGGAGCAGACATGAAAGATGTGGCCTCTCAGAGGGGTAATGTAAGTTCTTAGTCTTGGTTCACCACAAAGCAGCTGAGTTTCCTGGCTTGCAAAATAGCAGATTAGTTGAATAATTCCTTCTGGCCACAGAATCCACAGCCGTGGCAAAGAGCACCCATCTTGCTGCCACCCTCATGCCCAGCAGAACGCTGTGGGCTGTGCACAGATAGTTCCTCCCTTGCTGCAGTTCAGATTTTTTGGGTAGGCAACGGCAACCTCTGCCAGGGTCCTGTTATATGGAAGCCACATAGAGATACTCCAGTGTCAGTCTGTCAGTCCTGTTCACAAGAAGCTGTCCTGCCTGTGCTTTAGCATCATGTGGCATCTCACACACCAGTTACCTTCTTTACCATCAGGGCTTCTCCTACACTCTTTTACTAATACATATTAAGTCGTGCTAGACACGTGTTAAAATCTCACCTCTTTTCCAAGGCAAGGTGTTTTGAAGCTTAGTTGAAGCCTTGAGCTAAAGCTTACAAAGCTGTAAAGTTAAAAACTGAAACATTTATCACTGGGGCAAACCAGTTCTGCATGTTGCACTGGGTGAGGACCTGACAGGGGTGGAGAAAGCCCAGAAGAGAACAGAAGAAGAGTAAGAGAGCTGGAAGATGTGACCTCCAGGGGAAGATAGAAGGATCTGCTTCAGGTCTGGTCAGGGTGTGACTGGGACCCATCAGCTGGATGCTTGCTGAGCTGGGGTAACTGTATGTGCAGGGTGGCTGTGGCACAGCTGACGTGCCACACACTGGCATCCAGACTTGCCCTGTAAGATGCTTTTGGCGTGGCAGCCTGGGAGCAAACCAGGGAAGCCTTTGGGACAGTCAGAATCAGGCCCTGGATCTCCCAGCGAGCGGGTGTGTGTCTGGCACAGGCCTGGCATGTCACATGTGAGCAGGAGCGTGGCTGTGCCTGCAGGCACTGGTGCTGCTTGCAGGAGATGGGGGCCTCGGATCTCATGTAGGTGTGGGGCAGCCCGTGTTTGCCCACCTCTCTTATGTACTGTGGTCAGCTGGAGAGGCTGGAGCCTTCTGTGCAGCCTGGTATTGTGAGAGGCAAGGCTGACCCCAGGCCTGACACAGCTCCCTGCAATCAATGCAGAGCAAGGGAGGGGAGGGGATTACAGGCAGGCATGTCTTACAATAATCCTGCAACGTGTGCTGCATTCCAGGCCAGGAGGAGCTGGGAGGCACAAGCACGGTGTGTGAAAGATGGCCTTTTCCAGAGCTCCCTGGTCCAGGCAAGGGATAGAGCATACCTACATCCCAGCCCTTCAGCTGTGGGTGCCAACACAGCTGCCTACTGCCTGGGAAAGGAGCTGCAGCCTCTTTTCTCTGCATTGAAAAGGTGGCAGCTCCATGTAGGAGCATGGAAATGGCCCCATGTAGTTCTCTGGGGAAGGGTTAATCGGGTTTTTCAGCCGTGGGGATTAAAACATTGACTGGTTTAGTCCTTGTGTAGCATGGCTACACGAGGTAGGGTGACTGCCTGACAGCTCCACCAGCAGCAGCAGGCTGGTTTACAACATCAATCAACTTGCCAGTAAGTGGGAAGAGTTGTTTTGTTGGGTTTGATTTGTCTGTATGAGGTGTTGCTGTTGCCATGTGCTGAGTGTGATGCTCTGTCCTGGTGAAAGAGGTGGGACTTTGCTACAGCCATCCTGGCTGGGGTAGTGTGGGTGTGCACAGAGGGGTGCTGTGCCTCCCTTTCTGCTTCTCAGGGGTTCAGTGTGAAGTGTTGAGAGATATACTGGAATATAGATATTAATAGCCTACAGTGCTTTGCACTCATTAAAATAATTAATTAAACCCTTTGGAACCCCCAAGGCTACTAAGCAAGTTGATTTCAGAGTTGGATTTGTCTCCTGCCACCCTTCTCTCAGGCTGGCACAGCACTGCCTCCAGCCTGGCTTTTGCTCTTTGCACACACAGGTTTCTTACTTGAGCTCTTTGCTGCAGTCCATGGAGGGATCTGTCACTTGCTAAGAACTGGCTGGAGGTTCTGTAGCACAACCTGCTTTTGTTTAGGGACCAGCCCCTCTTGCCCTTGTCTGGGTGTAAACTTCTCTTCTTCATACCCTGTGGGCTGCAGGGGAGGGCAGCTCTGATTGCTTGAAGCATCAGCCCAGCCAGGGACTATCTCACAGTGACTGGTTTTCCCAGTTGCCTGGGCACTGCCTCCTACAACCAGCACCTTTCTGGGTGCTCTGACATGCTGCTGCCAGCTCTCTGGGGCACGAAAGCTCCTGAGCAAAGGGTCATCCTGAAGTAAATGGTCTGGATTGCTGCACTGCAGCTTGTTCAGTAGCTATCCCCTTCTCAGCAGTGCCCTTCTGGGTGTCGGCAGGTGTGGAGACAAGAGGCTTGTGTTTGCTGTCAGTGTGCATCTTCCTCACGTTGGAAAAGCTCCTCATGATTGATGTTTTCTTGGGCATCCTCTCCACAGATGAAAAGGCAGGTCTCACGTGGCTACCAGCTCACCTCCACCTCCCTCACCTCACTTTGAGCCAAGACACTCCAGTATTTCTGCACTGCACTCAATATACCTTAAAGCCACCAGCTTCCCTAAAGCCATGTAGGAAGGAGTGTAGCTGAGCTGGCCTCTCTCCCACAGGCAGTGGTTGGCATCGCCCGTGGGTTTCAGTGGATGAAACCTCAGCGTCCCATTCTGCCCGTGCTGCTCCCACAGGCATCCTGCCTTCTTAAACAAACCCTGGGTGCTGAGTGTGTGGTCTCGTGCCAGCTTGGGAAAGCCTCCTCTCCGTGCTCTCCCAGTGTTCTAACCTCTGGCAGCCTGGCTCTGATTGGTGCTATGAATATTTTAGAGATCATTCAGGATCTTGCTCCTCAGGCGGGGCAGAGCTGTCCTGTGTAGCTGGCTGCAGCTGCCTGCCAGGGGCTGGGGGGCAGGCAGGTCTTTACAGGAGCACACAGCCCCAAAAGATCTGACTGCTAGCCCTCAAAGAGCTGACTGCTAGCCCCCAGCAGGTCCTGGGTGGTCCTTTGCTGGAGGTGAGGGTCTCTCACCCTCAGGATGTTCCCTTCTGTCCTTGCCTTTTGGCAAAGGAGCCACTTTCCTTCTGGATGTTGCCCCACTGACAGCATTTGGCCAGGACCCTTGTCGAGACCCCCTTACCTCCAGGTCCTGGAGCTGGCCTCAGCAGAGCTGCCCAACCCACACGAGCTCTGCACCTCCCCTGTGTTTGGGGCTCCCTTTGCCACTACACGGTACGGGATGTGGCGATGTGGAGCTGCAGCCTGGTCTCTGGGCTCAGTCTGAGCTCAAGCTGCAGAGTTTACATATGGCCCCTGCAGCTCCCAGCCCTGGTGCTGACAGGAGGGGACTGACATCCTCTGTCAGCACCCTGCCCTGCACCATCTTCAGCTGCCTCTGAGCAGCAGCACATGGTCCCATCCTGCTCCTCCCTGCCTGTCACTCTGCGCTCATTCTCCTCTAAGCTGCGTGGCCATTCCTCTCCGTGCAGGAGGGCTCTGGCGATGCTCTGCTTGCTCAGCCTTCCCACGGGGCACCACTAAATCCAGCTCTGGAAGTGTGGCCGACACGCTGCGGGGAAGGGGGCTCCAGCAAATCCAGGAGACAGTAAATTCAGTGGCTGAATCCCAGACTGTGTTTGCTCTGCCTAATTATCAAAAGTATGAGTTTGTTCTGCTAGGTGCACATTATGCTTTTATTGTGGTGTAATTATGCCAGCTGCCTATGTTTAGTGTCATAAAAAGGAATAAAATGCCCATTACCCGCCTAAAGAATTCTTCTTGTGGTTTTTTTTTTCCTATTTTTATTGCACTGGAGTACACAGTAGGGATAGCTTTGATCGGCAATTCTCCATGTAAAATAGCTCGTGAAATACCCTGCCTGGCGGAGAGAGCTCCAGCCTCACCTGGCTGTGCCTCTGCTGCTTGCTGCCAGCTGAGCTGCTGGGCAGGGTGGCAAAGCCACCATGGTGCCACTGCAGCCCCCTCCCCAGTGGGAGACCCTCCCCAGCAGGAGCTCAGCCGCTTTCCAGCAGCGTTTGTCCCAAAGCTCCCTCCTGCTGCCCCAAGCTGAGGGTTGCTGTCCCAGCCAGAAGGTGTTGCCTCTCTACCTGTCCTCGGAAAGACACGGCAGCCTTTGGGTCTGACCAGGCTTGTTTGGGGATGTGATGGGTTGAGGAGTCCCAGGCCCAGAGAGGCCTCAGGGTAGTTGAGGGAGCAGTGCAGAGCAACCTGAAAGTGGAAGCCACATGCCCAATCTGGAGCCAGAAACACAAGCTGAGGGCCTGGGGGTGCTTCTTGCCAGAGCAGCAGTGCTAAACCTTCACCCCCAGCCTACTCACAGCCCTTTCAGTTGGGCTTTGGGGTGTCTCATGGCATCTAAATATCCAGGTCCTGGCTTCTATGGGGGTGAGAGGTGCCTCAGAGGAGCCATGTCCTCCAAGAGCCGAGGTTCTGTGCAAAGATCAAGTGCCAAAACATGCTCCTTACTGGGAGAAGTGGCGGGAGGCTGCTTTGTGTCTGTAAGAAGGCCAACTTTGTGTCTGCCAAGAAGGCCAACAGCATCCTGGCATGGATCAAGAACAGTGTGGCCAGCAGGAGCAGGGAGGTGATTGTACCCCTGTACTTGGAACTGGTGAGGCCTCACATTGAATAATGTGTCCAGTTTTGGGCCCCTCACTACAAGAAGGATGTTGAGGTGCTGGAGTGAGTTCAGAGAAGGGCAACAAAGCTGGTGAAAGGCCTGGAGAGTTTCTCCTATGAGGAAAGGCTGAGGGAGCTGAGATTGTTTAGTCTAGAGAAGAGGAGGCTCAGGGGGGACCTTATTGCTCTTTACAACTACCTGAAGGGAGGTTGTAGGGAGGTGGGGCACCTCTTCTCCCAAGGTAAAAATGACAGGACGAGGGGCAATGGCTTCAAGTTGCGCCAAGGGAAATTTAGGTTAGGTATCAGGAAAAATGTCTTTCCAGAGAGGGTGATTAGGCATTGGAATGGGCTGCCCAGGGAGGTGGTGGAGTCCCCATTCCTAGAAGCGTTTAAAAACCGTGTAGATGTGATGCTGGGGGACATGGTTTAGGGACCCTGGCAGTGTAGGGTTATTGGTTGGACTTGATCTTAAAGGTCTCTTCCAGCCAAGTGATTCGTGATTCTGTGATTCTGTGTAAGTGCCAGCAGCATTTTGGTGAGATTAAATAATAGCTGATGAAGAAAAAAATCCCAGACAACACAGAAAAGCCCCAATCCAACCCCTGCATCTTCAGCGGTTGTTAAAAGCTGCCTCTCTGCCTTTCCTTCTTCCAGCAGTTGGTCTCTAATAGGGAAGGAGTGTTACTAGGCTCAGGCAGAGCAGGCAGTGCTGGCTCCAGCTCACTCTGAAATGGACATTTGCTGGTTACTTGGCTTCTTTCTCAACTTGATCTGTTCAGCAGCTCCCCGCTCCTCCTCCAGCCCAGCCGTGCCACAGCCACTTCACCCAACGTCCCTTTTAATTCCCTCCTGCTTCTTTTTTTATGTCAGGTGTTCCTTGAAGTGGCCTTCACAGCTCTCCACCCTTTCAGCCCAGCACTACGTCAGGGGAAGATGGACTTGTGCTCCCTGCAGCTTCATTGCCTATGCACACGCCGTCTGCCCCGGCGGCACCATTGCCTTGCTGAAGGATCCAAGGGGCTGCTGATAGCAATCATTGATTAAGAGGGTAATTGTCCTGAAAATTCAGATTGATCAAAAGGCAGAAATGATAACTTGTGTGACTGTGTTTAAAACCACGTCCTGTCAATAGGGGAGAGTGAGACGTGGCGGGCAGAAAGCAAGGGAGAATTGGCTGTGCCTGTGACTGGGGGAGGAGGGGAAGCCATTCTTCCTTGGGGTCGTAGCAGGATGTTTCTTGTCACTGATGCTGGGCTATTGGAGATTCAATCACTTTTATCTTCCCCTCTCTCTCAATCCAAATGCCTTTTCATATTAGAAAATTAGAATCAGCTCTGCTCATGCAAGATTTATTAGCTCTGCTGAGCAATACCACAGAAGAGTAAATGATGTCGCATTTCAGGGGCTTTTTACACATTATGACCAAACTTGCAACTTCTTCGGTATTCTTCTATTGAGCCACTGCAGGGTGAGAAAGGGATGGGGAGACAAACTTCTTTCTGGAAATAGTTCTACCCCAGTCCTGATGTCTCCTCTTTATTATCAGAATGATTGGATTTGGTTGCTATAAGAATCTTTTCTTTGCGCTCCGTTTCTGAGCTTACTGCTCTGGAAATCAAACTCTAAGAATTGAGCCTGTTTGTTGCATTTTTTTTTCTGGGATCCTTTTGTAGAAACACTTTTCTATGCTGAAATGTCTCTGGAGCTCTGCTGCTGGCAGGCGCTCATTTACATCTGAAGAAGACAAATCTTTCCTGCTCCAATTTTTTCCCTTGTGTTTTGCACTGGGTGGCTATTTTTAAAATGTCTTCTGACCCTGTGTCATACACAGCTCATGTTTTGGTGCTCATGGTCCTTTGGTTTTTGGGCAGTAGATGCTAAAGCTCTTTAAAGACACAAACGAGTTTGGGCTCATAATGCTCCATAGATAATGTGGGGATACTGAGGCACAGAGGGGTTGGAAGATTTTCCTATGAATCCATATTGGGAATTGGAACAGACATGGGGTCTCTTTTTTCCTGCTTCTGGATTTCAGCCACAACTGTGGCTTGTGTATGAGGCTTTTCACTTCCAAATGGTTTTGCAGGCATTAAATCCTTACAGCATCCTCGTGTGCTGGCTGCACATGAGGGTAACTCAGCTGCAAGTGTCAGACCAGGAGCCTCTGCCTGAGCTGCTGTTCAGTTTTCCTCCCTATCTCAAAAATGAAAGCATTTGAGACTCACAGTATTTCACTGCTGATGGAGAAATCCCTGGTGCTCTGCAGCACTCCACCCCTCTCTCAGTGGGCACTGTGTATGTAGCCCTCACACACAAACAGTGGCTCTTGTCAAGGTAAACACCATTTTTCTGCTAGTTCTGGGTTGGAGTATTCCCAAAAGGGAGAAAAATTGTCTCCAGCTATCCTGATTTGGGACAGCAGCCAGCAGCACAGGGATGCTGCTCAGTTTCCTGCTCCAGAAGCAGGATGAAAGAACAGGAGATGGGATCAAGCTGTGGAAGGGGATACTCTTGTTCACAGTTTCACCGTTGGCACCATGGTGTGGTGGAGCCCAGCCCCTGCAGGAGACCTGCTACCAATCTTATGTCTCCTTGGATCTGACCTTTCCTTGTGGTGGGCAGGCTGCTGGGAGGGTTGCAGTACAGACAGGACAGAGAGGCTGAGGGATCCCCCCCCCTCTCAGCACAGCCAGCACGGGGCATCTGTGAGGCTCCAAATCTCAGCGTCATCTTCTGCTTGGCAGCTGTAAAGGGATTTTATTACCAGGCAGTGCTAATTACATTTAAACCACCACCACTCTTGGACCTGTCCAAATGCCATTCTAACTTGGCATGAAGTTTTGACATCCATCTTTAGCAAAAGGCATTTCTGAAGAGCTGCTTAAAGCTGGGGCTGGCTGGCAGGGAGGTTTCTCCTCAAGCATCAGTGCTTGGGAGGCAGATACACTTGACAAGCAGGAGGACTTGACTTTCTCCCCTCCCGTGTACAAGCTCTATGTATTATTCAAGGTCTTCTTAAGTCAATGCTGGGTTATTAATCGGTCGCTTCTCTGCATGTTAAATTTGCCTACTAATTTTGAGGCTCGGGAGGAGGGCTGCAGCCATGAGCTGGCTCAGTCTCTTCCCTCCACGAGTCTCCATGTACCCATGTGTGCAGTTTGGGGCTGCTCAGCCCCTTGCCTTGGGTTCAGGTGAGGTGGTGCAGCCCGTGTGCCAGCTGCATGGCATGGTGAGCTTTAGCATATTGACTTCTCCTTCCCATTTCCAGATAAGCTCTGATGGTGGAGGGGGCGCAGGGGCAGGACCAGAGCAGAAAAAGCTTTGCCAATCCTTGAGGGGCCAGGCAAGACCCCTACAAACCTTCCTAGGGACATGGGGTACTGCAGTCCCAGGTACCACTGGAGAGAGATGCCATGGTGCCCAGCCATGGGGCAGGTGTGGCACAGCCTGGTTTGCTGCCTGAGGCAGGTTTACCCACCCCTGCCTGGTTCCCAGGCTGATGGGATAAGTTACTTGCAGCTGGTTTGGAGATGACCTCTGTGTCTTGGGACTCCTCTTGCCCTGTCTCCCAGCCAGGCCTCCATGGTCTCCTCTCCTTCCCGGTGGGAGACCCGGCACGGGAGCCAGCAGGGCTGGCACGTTCCAGGCATCACGTCAGCTGTCATTACTTACATTACCTTGATTGGGAACAGTCACTTATGTCACCGTCCATCATCCCCCGTCTCCTGGGAGAGCTGAGGAAGGAGGGAGAGGAGCAGGCATTAGAAAGCACTTCTGCAGTGCTCTGCCAATCCCACTGCTCCCCCGGCTGAACAGCTGTCACCAGACAGCTTGAAGAGAAGGTGCTTTGTCTGATGGATCTTTCCATTGCAGCTCTGCGGGGAGGAGCCTTCTGCAGCTCCGGGACTGCCCCGAGGGAAGAGCACTGGGGGCTTTTGTGGTGATGCTGCTGCCTTGAAAGCTCTGTGGAGAGCCTGCTGGATGGCTGGGACTGCAGGTGGGCTCTCCTGGCCAGGTGGAGTCTCCAGTGTGAATGAGGCAGAGCTTGGACTTGCACGTTGTTCCCACGTGTGACTGTGGAGGACTCCTGGCCATGTCTCAGGTCATCCTCCCTTTGGCCAGGAGTTCCAAGTTCTCCTAATGAGAATGAGCTTTGGCTCTTGATTAAGGAACTTCTCATTTCTAATGGAAAATGATCTGGAAGGTTTCTGGCCCTCTCTGCCATGATTGGTTTGGGGTTTGTGCTTGAGTTTGGGGTGGGTTTGAGGGGTTCAGGGAGAAGAGGAGCTTCTGTGGCCAGAGATGCTCTGGGATTGCAAGGCCAGGCAGGCTCCTCAAGGCTGGTGTGACCATGTCTGTCAAGGCTGAAAGAGCAGTTCAGGATGTCACCCTTGTCATTTGTCAGGACTCACAGGGAGGTGAGGAAGGCAGTAGGGCTGCCTCCTTGGGTATCTTGCTGTCCAACTGTTCGTCCTGGCACTGTGGCCTTGGGAGAAACTCTACCTGTTAATTACAGTGCTGACACTAATTGTGTTAGCTGGGCAGGGAGTGGGGCTGGTTTGGCAGCAGCTGGACCTCAGCGAGTCCTAGGAGGTGGGTGTTCAACCTGGCTGGTACCTGGTGGTACCTCTCAGGGAGCTTGGACCTGGACAGGAGGAAAGCCAGGGCAGGAGGGGGCTGACCCCAGGGAGAGAAGTTGTTTCATGGTTCCAGACATTTCTCCTCAGAGCAGCTCCATCAAATGCAAGAAGATGGTTCAAAGGGAGACCTCAAAAGACACAGAGCAGCTGGCTGGCACCAGCAGTGGCATGCAGGGGCTGAGCAGGGTGTGCAGGTGGGTAGGTCATGGGTGGCTGAAGCAGCCTGGTCTCAGGCAAGGCTGTGCAAGGCATCTTATGCAGGTACAGCCAGCAAGGTCTGACCAGCCTGTAATCCATCCTGACATTTAAAGCACTTGTGATGCTTTGTGTGAGCCAGGCATCACTGCTGTTACTCTTGGCTGGGTTTGAAGAGCTCTTGCTGTCCCCAGCTTTAGGTGCAGGCTTTGCTGTGCTGGATTGCCCAGCTGCATGGAGCTTACTAGGCAAAGGAAAGATTGCAGAGGGTCTGTGGAACAGAGGAGGGTTGTTCTGGAGGAAAGGTGGGTTTCCATGGTGTGGGGATAGCTAGTGAAGAGAGTAAATAGGTGCTATAAACATGTTCAGAGCATCTCTGTGTGAAGAGCCCAGCACTGCCTTTTTTAGTGAATAGAAAGAGAGCCCTGGTTCAGTTCATATGTCTGTTTTCTTTTCTTTTCTTCTTTTGGTCAACTGTGGCTGCAGATAAGAGTTTTCTATTTGAAGTTCAGAAGGGAAGGGAAATCCATTGTTAGAAGAGGAGACTTTCTTTTTGCTTGATATCTATCTCCAGCGACACAGCAGAGAAGGAAAAGATTTGCTATGATAAAGGTATCTTAAAAAAAAAAAGGCACATTGAGTGTTGCTTTTCTCTGTACTTCAAAGGCTGGAGTAATATGGAACACAGAGGGAAAATTCCAACCCAGCCTCTGCTCCATGGCTTTGAGTGCAGAGCCATAACAGCAGCAGCCTGGCCCCAAGCCCAGGGCTCTGCCCAGGGCCGTGTGTCGTTTGGTGTGACCAACAGCAGCCAGGGGCTGCAAGGGGGGTGCTCATACTGGGGATGAGGGAAGCAAAGGAAATGTTCTTCAGGTGTGTATCCTATGGAAGGACTGAACCATGGGAAAGTCACTCTCTGGAAAGGAAATCAGGCAAGTCCGGAAGCAGGATGGGAAAAATGTGCCAATAAACAGGGAATTATTAAAATATCTGGGAGGCTGCAGGGAATGTTCAGTGCAGTGTGGCAGTGAGAGCTAACAGAGCTCTGCTGAGGGCTGGGGGGGGGATGGCCACACGTCTCTGGCCACATGCCCTGGATGCAGTGGGATTGGTTTTCTGGGGTCTTGGGCTGTAGGGTCAGCTTTTCTCAGGGATCATTTTTTTCCAGATGGAGCAGAGGGAGTGAGTGCCTGTGGCTGCCCCCCTCCCCTGGCATGACTGAGCTCCATGAGCATCACACAATGGGGCATCAGGATTGCCAGCAGGACTCGGATGGCCCAGATGTAGGTGTGGGCTGTGTGCCAAGGGAGCTCCCTGCCAGGGGACAAGGCAGGGGACAAGGAGGTGCAGCCTGGGGTGCCAGGGTCTGTGACACCCTCATCACAGTGCCACCATGTCCACGCAGCCTTCCCCTTTCTTCCAGACCCATGGGTGCCCTCCAACCAGACTGGTGGCCTGGGGACACACATCTGCTGGGCTGCTCTGCTGGGCTTCAGCCCCATCCCACACACATCCCTGGGTTCTGGCACAGCCCCTGCTCTGCCAGCCTGTCTGGGCTCACAGAACTGCTGGGGCATGCCTGGAGCAGACCCTGGCCAAGATCCCCTCTTCTCCTCCGAGGAGCTGGTGGAAGGAAAGGAGAGAGCAGGTGTGTAGTGGAGGCTTTGCCTCTGCAGGAGCCTAGCAAGGAACGGGATGAAAACCAACAAACTCATTTTCAGCTCTGACCTGAACAGGGCTGGGAGTGAAAAGATTTCCAGCAACCCGGGCTGGTCAGGGCTGCTAACGAGCCTTCCTTTGAGCAATGTTTTACATTCCTTACAAATCGCAGGGAGCTCTTGGGGAGAATCTGCTCAAGTAAATGGCAGAGTCAAGTGTGCTGGCTCCTTTCTTTCCCTTTTCTTTTCCTTTTTTTTTTTTTCCTTTCCCCTTTCTTGGTTCTCTTTATTATGTGGAGTTGCTCTGGCTTCTTCTCTCACTTCTGTTTCTCCTTTTGTTCTCTCTTTGTCTATTTATCACACTGTGAAGGTTGAAAGAGATGTTATTAATCTGGGAGAATGAAGGCAGGATTAGTGGTATGAATCGGATTTTGAGAGCTGTAATGATAGAAAGACTCGCTCTGCTGGCGGGCTGCGTGAGTTTGATAAATGGGGAGCACTCCAAACTGACTCGCGCCTTCCTCCGCACTGCTCGCTCTGCCCGCTGGGGCGTGCCATGCTCTCAGATCTGCCAGCCATCCCACACCGCTCCTACCTGAACCAGAGCAAAAAGCCAAGGGTAAATCAGAGACAAATATCTCCCCTTGCACTTCAAGAGATCATTTCTTTCAACAGCTTTTTCAAACAGAGTCCTGACGGGTTCTTGGACGGCCTGGCACAGAGGTGGGATCCTGTCTCCCGCCTGGACTCTGCAGGGAGCTCCCAGGAGCTGGAGTGGCTGCAGCAGAGCCAGGGATCATTTCTCTGGGACTTCACCCTGCCGAGGTGCAAAGGACTGGGATGGTCACCATAGGGCTGCACACTGCCGAGGTGCAAAGGACTGGGATAGTTACCATAGGGCTGCACCCTGCCAAGGCACAGAGAACAGGGATCATCTCCCTAGGGCTGCACCTGCCGCGTTCGACGCCCGAGCGCAAAGCCCTGCGGGGCTGGGAGGGGGTTTCATCAACAGTTGTTTGGGGGTTTGTCCTGAAATCTCCTGACTCAGGGGTCCTGCTCTTGCATAACCTGCACCAGGTCCCTGTTATCAGGCTTGCTGGGGGCAAAATGAGCTCTGGGGACAGAGCAACAGCTCCCAGTTATGAGAGAAAGTGGCACTGTCGGGCCCAGCATCTACAGTGACCTCTTCTGAGGTCACACCACTGCATGGTCACCCACTCGAACCCTTCCTCATCCCCATCCTTGGGTGTGTGGTGGTCCAATTGCTCCCTACAGAGTCAGAAAAGCTAGGGGCAGACTCCTACCTGGAGTGCACTTAACACATTTAGCTGTTTTGTGAGCACAGAGCTCTCTACCCTGCTCTGGTTATGCCACCAGACATTCATGTGTGGGGACTCTGGGCTTGGCCCAGGGCCCTTCATGGTGGTCTTGACCCCAGCCTGTGCTGTGGCTTCTGCTGTGGGTGTTTTGGGCTCTCTGCTTGCTGTTGTGACTAGGAGCCATCTGGTCCAGCCCCTGAGCATGTGTTAGCTGAGCTGTGGTTGCATGAAGGCCATGTATGTATGTTGGTGAAGTTTGGGTACTTCAGTGCCACCCACCCCAGGGGCCGTGGGCATGGACTTGGCCCTGCAGGCCATCCATGGGAGCACTGAGTGTATGGCTGTGGGTGCAGGACCACCCTCCACTGCCAGGTTTGCACGTCGCTTGGTGTGAGTTGGGGATATTGCTCAGTAGAGGGTGTGGGAGGGACCCTGCAGGGAGGGGGGAGTCGGAGCACCGGCCCTGGAGTTGTCAGTGTCCCTTTAACTCCAGGGTAATGGACTCCCCCACGCTCGGGCTGAGCTCCCCTCCTGCCTCTGCAGGAATGGTAATGATTGTCAAGGTAGAGCTAATGAGACGTGCACATCTTTAAAGGATCGTGGCTTCTGAGACAAAATTAAAAGGAAAAAAGAAAAAAAATCCAAGTAGGGGTGGGGGAAGGAAAGAAAGTCCAACTGCCAACTACCGCACTGCCTTGGCCATCAGGGCATCTGTCCATCCCTCCTGCAAACTGCCCCTTGGCAGGATCAGCCCTGCACGAATATCAGGGTCTCTGCATCCTGCTGCAACTGCCCTTTGGCACTGGGAGCCTGACACCGGTAGCCTCTTCACCTCCCTGAGCGCCCCCTGTGGCCCCTCCAGGGTGAGGGAGCCGGGCACTGCGAGGTGGGTGGCTGTGGGGGCACTGGAAAGCAGAGTAGGAGGAGGGTGTGCAGGGGAATGAAGGGCACAGGAATGGCCTGGCCTGGGTCGGTTGAAGACGTTGGGCTGATGTTGCTGCCAGTCCTGGCGGGTTCATCCCTCTCTATCTCTTGCTCCCAGGTCTGGGGATGCTGCACTTGGCACTTCCAAGCATACCTGCAGATTCTGTCTGTATGCCAGGGAGTAAATAATCCCTGCAAATGCCTCTCCCAGTCTCTCTTTTGGTACTGGGAAATGTCCCATGGGCACTCCTGGTGCAGGGAGTGTTGTATGGATCAGGCTGAGGCAGGATCTGGCCCGTTGGGAATTGCTGGGAGGAGCTGGGATGCTGTGACTGCCTGCACACACATTCCACCAATTCTCACTATTTCAACTTCACAGGTTGAATTGGTTCAGAGCAGCCAAACTAAATGAGGAGAGAAATGATCAGTCAAATATTTCTTAAATCCTGTCTTTAAGAGCTAAGTGCTTGGCTGGAACTTTAAGGCAGGTAATGAGGCTCTCTTCAGATCAGCTTGTGATGTGGAAACTGCCAGATTGACCAGGCTGCAACCGGGAGAAAGCTCTGTCACAGCCAGAGGTGGTGTGGCACTGGATGCCCCACGCCCTGGCACTGGGTACCAGCTCCCTGCTTCCATCTGCACCCTCATCCTGCAGTCGGGTGCAGGAGGAGCAGCTTGTGTGCACGGAACTGGGGCACTCCTAGTGCATCAGCCAGTGCTTTGGAGCCCAGCCCCAGTTTGCTCTAGACATGTGGGCGAGAGCTTGAGGCAGAGGTGGCAACCCCAGGGACCCCCTGACATGGCTAAGGATTCTCACCTGGTTTCAGTTCTAAGCTGACAGGTTTGGTTTGCTGCAAAAATCAGAGGACTTTGCTCCTTGCAGTGGCTCTGGAGGTGGGGTGCTCTCTTTCTTTGGGGTGCTCTCTTAGCGTAGGGTGATCTCTTAGGGTGGGGTGTTCTCTTAGTTTGGGGTCCTCTCTTAGGGTGGGGTGTTCTCTTCACTTTGTCTCTAGCTGGCACAAAGGGAGAAGGTAAATGAAGTCATTCTTCCAGCAGCCTGGTGAGGACCTGTTGGTAGGGTTGGTCCTTCCTTCCTCAGTGGAGCACCAGCAGTGCTGGTCTGCAGCAGGACAGCACCTTGGCAAGGCTCTTTCCAGAGAAGAGGGGTTGGTTTGCTGGAGGAAAAATGTCAGGGCAGGAGCAGCAGAAAAAGGAGCAATGCTGAGCAAGATGGGAGGTACCAAGTGTCTCTTCCCAGCTCCAAAGTAACTCCTTTCTCCTTTAGTCTGAGACTGGGGAAGAATCTGGTCTTGGGCACAGTGCTGCCAGTGCCAAAAACCTGTGCCCTTGCTCCTTGTTGTTCCCACCTGTCAGCACCTCACCAGCCTGCTCTGCTCTGGGCCCCTCCCAGGTAGGAGTTGGGGACCCTCTGAGCTCTCTGCTTTGTTTTTTAGGCCTTCTGTTGTTAATTATTGAGATGTAATAATGTGATTAGTGCACTATTAAAAAAATGGCTGATATGATTAGCATGGATTTAATATCACATGATATATCATTACACTGTTACATGGTGACAGATGTAATTGAAATACACTTATTGGAGCCTGGGGTCATGTTTCATTCAATCACAGCAGCACCTCTGGGGGGCAGAGCAGAAATGGCTAAAAAAAATAAAAGTCAGGGTTGAAAATTGTCATGAAAACAAAGAAACTTGCAGCATGTTCCAGTCCGGGGCAGCTGCTGGTTTGGATTTTCTCCATAGGAATTCAGCAAGGTTACAGGTTGGGAGCTCTGTCTTGCAGAGGAGACAGGTCAGCCAAGTTGAAACTGCTGAGGGGACAAGCTGGAGGACTTGGTGTTAGGGACCCGTCCTCAGAAGGCTTCCAGCTGTCTTGCAGCACGTGAGCTTGGGTGCTGTGGGCACTGTACCACTGTCCTGCCAGCCCCTCTTGGCTCCCTTTGAAAAGGAGAGTGGATCTGAAGAGGGTACCTGTTGTGCTGAGGGACAGGCAGGCAGCTGCTCCCCACCTTCTGCAGAATGCTTCACTTGCTGGGGTCAAGGATCCCTCACTGCCTGCTTTGGCTGGGGCTGTGCCCAGGGGGGTGGGTAGGTAGGGGTGAGCTTGCCCGCAGGACTGTCACCAGAGAAGCTCTCACGTACTCTCTGCAGTGGCAATCAGCTGAACTGGTGCCCGGGCAGGGAAGGGGCTCTTGCTGTCCCTGTCTTTGGGGCTGGGGCAAGACGTGGGCCAGAAGAACAGGAGAAGCACAAAGACCCTGCCAGCTGCTGGCACAAACCTGCTCCTGGTCCTTCTCAACACGGTGGTGAACAAGAAGCTGATGGTAAACACGAAGTTCTTTTCCTCCATCTCCTTCCCAACCAGGGGAAAACCTTCCAGTGATAGCTTGGAGTATTGCCCTGGGGAGGGTGGCCTTGTGGCAAGACCTCAGAGATACAGCATGATGAGCTTAATGCACTTTAATGCTCTGATCCACGTGCCAAGTGCTAAGTCTTCTCCTGTAAAGGAGGCCTGTGAGGGGATGTGGCCTCCCAGAGCTCTGACAGGGTTTGGGGACACCTCCCCCACCCTGCTGCAGGTCCCCAGGGTTGTTGTGCCCCAGCCAGACTGTGTGTTGGTGGCTAGGAATCTGAAGGTGCTGTGTCTAAATCTCATCCTCATCCAAAACAAAGGAAGGAGGAAGAATTTCAGGATGGAGTGAAGGTGACTTTTCCAACCAAGAGGGGAATGGCAGTGTGGTGAGCCTGAGACATCTGGATGTTTGCATAATGATGCACCAGCAGCTGGCCCTGCATCTCTAGCTCAGGGTTCACATGTTCAGCACCAGCTCCTGCCCCAGAGTGTCTGCCCCGTGAGCTTGGTTACAGACCCCGCTGATGCTTAAGGGGTCCTTCTGATTTCAGCTTTCCAATGCTGTGTCCTCCCCCCTGAGAGTGCTCCCACCCCTCCTTTGTGGAGCCAGCATGCCCATTATCAGCCCTTGCTTTGCTGGGAACTGTGGAAATTCATTTCCAGCTGGTGTGGGAGCTCTCTGGCTGGGAAAGCTCTGGCAAGCATCTTTCTTTGGAGGTTAAAAACATAATTTCAGCCTGACCTCTGAGTTTCGGAGCTTTTGTTGGTTTTTTCCACCCCCAGATGGTTTTTGTGTGTGATTTTAAAATAGCCTTCTTCTCTTGGTTGGAGCTGGCTGATGTGGCTGCTTCTCAGCTGAGGATTGTGTTTTATTAATGCTGCTATTATTCCATTACTGTCATTGTGCTCTTTTATAGCAAATAGCTTAATTTAGTTGAGATACACAGATGCTCAGAGTTTAACTGAAATCTTCTGCACTTGCTATTCTGGGCACTGAGCAGGTATTCCCTGAGCACTGGGGTATAAACCTTTCCCTTCCAAACAGATCTGCTGCTGTGGGACTGCAGGGTCACAGGAGTTGGGGAGAGGGGGGCAGAGGTGGGGAAGTACCCATTGAGCACCCTGGGGAGGACCTCTTGGGCAAAGGTGCCCAGAGGTGCTCAGGAATAAAGATCCCACTGAAGGTTTCACTTCCAAGAAGGGCTGTGATGGGGCTCCTTTTCTCTACAGGACTTGGGAGGACCACACCACCAGCATTTCTGGTTGGCTTTGGATTGGGTTGTTAAGGGTGGAGGGGCAGAGTGTGCCTTATTTCCTGCAGTGGGAGCTGCCTGGCTCCTGGCAGAGGTGGGATTGGGCATGGTGTCACCCTGGGGTGGTTCACACAGAGCCATGGAAGCCAAGTGAATCAGGTTGTAGAACAGGTGGCTGCTGGAAATCTGGACTGTGCTGTAAGTAGATCTTGGGGCCGAGGAGAGGGTTTGAGAAACAGCAGTGGGCCCAGGGGATTTAGGGTCCTGTTGGTAGCCATGACTCAGGTGCTGAGCCCCGAGGGGGAGCTGCTGTGATGGGGGTCTTAAGCACCTTGGCTACTTTAGAAATGTTCCCTCTTACTGTTGACAGATGTTCATCTGGAATTGATGCTTCTCGCTCTTGTGCCTCTGGGTGTTCATTAAATACTAGAGATAACAATTCCTGATTGCCTTCTGCACCTCTATCCTGCCTCCATCCCTTAAAAACTACAGAGGTACTTAGAAAGTACCTCTTAGCCTCATGGTGTTTGTGCAGCTAACTTGGCTGCATTTCGTGCTGGCAGTGCCAAAACAGACACGTGGGGCAGGGAAAGCCAGGAGGAATGGAATAAAGTGGAGGAAGCAGTTGCTGCTCAGGTTGGGATGGAGCTGAGGGCAGTGCCAGGGTGTCCTCTCCACCCAGCCATGCTAGGGAGGCTGCCACGTCCCTGACGGGTGGACCTTCGGGAAGCAGCCCTGTGCCTTCCCCCTTTGCCCCTCACAGCTCTAGGACACCCTTGTCTTCCCGGCGAGGATTTTCCCTCATCTCTTGAGCCCCGTGGGGAACATCTGGCAAAGACTCACCCCTCTTCTCCCGCGGCCGAGCAAGGGGAGCAGCTCCCGGTGGAGCGGGGATGGGTTGGGTGGAGGAGCAGCCCCAGCCCGCGCTGCCCGTCCCCACTGCGCACTGGTGATGGCTCGGGGGGTGCCCGGGGACTTGTCAGGATCATTTTTTTCCTCTCCCTGCTTTGAGGAAGCCTTGTGGATTTAGCTGCCTTCCGAGGCGAACCAGGGTAGCTAACGATATGCACGGAGCATCCTCTCCGGAGGACGCCCGGCGCCCGCTTTCGCTAGAGGTCTGCTGTAGCACTTAGGAGGAACAAGTTAACCTCCCTTTGATCCCGGTTCAGGGCTAACCCTTTAACAAAGTCCTCGACGTGGGAGGAAATCGATACTCCAGGCACTGAATTTACCCTCAGCCTCAGCTGGAGCGGAACGCACTCACAGCGCTGCTCTCTGCGGCTCGTTTGCCGGCTCTGCGGCCGGAGGGGAGGGCGGGCACGGGGCCCTGAC
>JANHGL010023091.1:17246-29054 GCA_024611195.1 Ceyx melanurus | reverse complement strand
TATTTAAAAAAAAACAAAAACAAGTAAAGGGGTTCCCTGACGTGCTGGCACTCGGGAGGGGACAGAGAGGGACCTAGCCCTGTCCTGATGAGCTCCTGCTGCTGCTGCTCTCCCTCCTTAGCCTCTGCATCCTCGGGTGTGGCTGGGTACGGGCACCCCACGCCCGTTTGTGTACACAGCTAATTGCTCCTGGCTGCTCGGGAGCTGCAGCCGGACCAGGCAGGGCAGAGCCTGCCGACATGGACACAAAAGGTACTGCAGGTTAGAAACCTGGAAATGAAATGCTGCAGGCGGGAAAGGTTGAGTGTCTGGTCAGGGAGGCAGCCGTGTCGCTTCTTCAACTCCAGTACTCCCTGCAGAGATCTAATTAGATCAGTGGAGAGCTAATTGGGACACCTTGTTCCGTACCAGGCACTTGCTCCTCGCTGGCATGTGAGCAGGAGGCGACGGGTGGGCTGCCTGGCACAGATATGTTGCCAGGAAAGCCAGACAAGCCAGGCACTTTCTAGACAGCCCATGAACCTCCTGGTCACACCTCAGCCCTCTGCTGCAGCCATCTCTCTGGGGAGCTTTGTTCTCTCTTGCTCTTCTGGTTTCTACCAGCTGTACCAGAGCTGAGGCAGCAGGTGTGGGTTAGGGGCAGGCTCCTGGGCACCTGACAGGGTGAGATGAGCATTATGTGTCCCTGCAGCTCTGTGTTTGTGCCATGGCTGCATGAGGGTCACACCGCTGCTGCCCACCCTCAGTGATTACTCTGTTGGGCGCACATTCCTGGGACCTGCTCCTTGTGTCAAGAGGCAGCAACCTGGCAAATCTCAGTGGATTTGGGACAGGCAGGGACAGGCCACCCGAGCTGTGGGGTCCAGCCCTTGGCAGTGGATGACCCCTCCTGCAGGGAGTGTGGCCCAGGGGCACCCCTGTGGCTGGATGGCACAGCCCTCCCCTGACTGGCTGGCTGCAAGAAAAGGTGGTCACTGCCTTTGTCCCGGCTGGAGCCCAGCCTGGCTAGTGGTTGGTGAGCCTGGTGTCACCAGGATGTCGTGGAGGGGCCTTTGGCTCTCCTGGGAGATGTGAGTTGAGGTCTTGGGGACCCAGAGCCCTTTTTACTATGAGCCATGTCATGAGCTCCTCTGTCACCTTCTCAGCACCATAACAGAGCTGGTCCCCCCTTCGCAGTCTAGGTGCCAGTCCTGCCTCACACTCCTTCCTGGCTGTAGCTGCTGCACTTCAGCCCCCCACACCTCCTTTAATAACCTCTTCTCAGGACCTTGCCATGTCCTCTTCTCAGGTCCCTTTATTCTCTGCTTTCCTGACCTCTCTCTGGATCAGTTCTCTCCCGGCATGCCCAGCCCCTCAGACCATCTCCCTCTGTTTGCTCTTCCATCACTGGGGAGCCTGTTCTGCTGCCTGCTGCCCTGGTGCTGGCCGGGCCACCTCTGTTGCTGCTGTTTGCATCCTTTAGAGCTCTTCGAGGTGCCTCTGCTTTAACCTCCCCAGCCTTAACACTGATCTGAGTCACCAGTCATGAGTGAGAGCTGCTGCTTAGATGATCCAGTGTAAACTCTGCCTCAGATTAGGCAGATATCGTCGCCAGGCACTCTTGTTAACTTGCCTTGGTGTCTGTCCCCTTACTGCAGGCTGAGAGCCTCCAATGCAGGCAGGGACATGGCCACTGTCCTCAGAATCTCTGTTGATCTTTCTCTGGTGCCTCATGCCTTGTATTCTGTTGCCTTTCTTTTGCTCTCCCAGCTGCTTCCCCTCTGAGAGGCTCTGCATCTTGTGGGCATGCTGAGAAGCTGTCCTGCTCCCAGAGCAGGGACACTCTGAGGCTCTGGCAACTCTGCGCCAAGTACCAAGACTGGGTTTTACTCCCTAGTCTGCTGTCTGGGTGGAGGGAGTGAGAGGTAGCAGGACATTTCCACGCCCCTGGTCTGTGCTGTATGGGCCCCTTTCTCTGCATGGTGCCAGAGGTGAGTTTTGGAAAGGTCGTGTATCTGCCCCAGGAAGGTGTGGTGGACATGAAGTGTGGAAGGAGGTGTGAGGTGTGAGCAGAGGGAGAGTTGTGTGTGATGAGACATGGAGGCAAGTGCACAGGAGTGGTGAAAAGAACCCACAGGATCACTGATTTTTTTTCCCATGCCTCAGGGACTGGATTTTAGGAATGGATTATGAAACAGCAATGAATCTGCTGGTGCCCCCGCACCCCTCCCTTGCTGCCACGATGCCAGTGCCAGGCAGGGAAAACCAGGAGGGGGTTGAGTTGCCCTGTCTTGCCCTGCAGTGTGAGCAGAAGTTCTCAGGCAGCTTTTCTCTCAATACCCTCCCCGGGGGTCTCTGCCCTCTGTGTCCTTGTCCTCCCCCTGACTGGCACAGCAGCTGAACTGCCACCAGACATGTCCCTTCCTCAGATGTCCGGGGCACCGTGTGCTGAGACACAGCATGGGTGGTGCAGAGGAGACGTGTGTCTGCCCTGGACACGTGGCTGTGTTTGCACTGGGAAAACGACTGGAAATATCACGCCAGGGATACGGGCGGGAATAGACTGGTCCTTTCCAGTGGCTTCTGTCCCTGGGCTTTGCTCTGTGGTTCCCAGACAGAACTGTTCCCAGAAGACAATACCCGGTTTAGGATGAAAGGCAGTGTCGGAGCACCGGTGTTTGGTGGGGTGGATGTGGTTTCCAGCCTGTTACAGCACGAGCTCCCTGCCGGGAGGTGGGGGTGAGTCCTGGGGCTGTGCTGCTGCTGCTTCCCGCACCTTTGATCCCGCCCGGCTCTTTTGAGGTGTGTGGAAATGAGCTGCAGTCTCCTCATTCCCGCGGAGGCTCCGAGGAGATCGCGGCAGGGTTAACGCCGCTGGAGATCTCCCTTCGGGCGATGTGCGTTTCACAGCAGACAGACACAGAAACCTTTAGGGTATGGGAAGAACTCAGAGCTGGGGAGCTCAGCAGCTCATTTCTCTGACACATCATCTCTGTCCTCCTGAAACATCTTTGTCCTAATCCATCACTTCCTTAGTTGGAATGAACAGAAAAAAAGCCGGGGAGCCTTGTGCACCGGGCATGCAGAGACCAACCTCCTCACTGGGAACACCCCCAGACCCTCTACCGTGCCCAGTTTTGCCTTCATTCAAGCTGCTGCCAGGCTGGGGGGTGGGCACTGCCCCCCCAACCCAGCCCCCCACAGCAGTATCACTCCCCTGTCTTCCCTCCTGCAGAGCTGCGGGACTTGGTTCCTGAGCTGTTTGCTTTTCCACCCTGGTGGGGAGCTGGGTGGGCAGGGGGCACGAGCAGCCTGGCACCAGTTGCCCTTCCCAAGTAGGGGCTGCTACGACCGCTCTGCACCAGGCGACACTGTGAGCACAGAGCCGGCTCTGCCTCCTCCCCTGGCTGGAGTAAATAACGGGACTTTTTATGTAGCTATTATTTCCCAGTGGCAGATATCTCCTCGTCTAACTACCTTTATCTTGCCCTCCTCCTCCACTGATACAGTTCTAGATAAACAGATCGCTACCTTAGTAAATAAGGTGTTTTTAAGAGCCCGGTGGCATGGTTAACATTGTGCAGCAGCTGTTGATTTGTCTTTCACTGTTGTGCTTGCTTTGCTTTTTTTTTTTTTTTCTTCTTTAGGAAATGCTTTAAATAAGGGATACTTCATCTATTAAAAAAAAATACACTTGTAGCAGCTGCTAAGCCCATCCATAAGCCTGCTTTACGTTGTATTTGTGATGGGACTGACAGTGCATGGAGGAGCCTGATTATACACAATTCCATTTTAGCAAGCCCTGCGATGTAATTTCACAGGGCGATCAGTGTTTGAATGTAATAGCAGCCTGTGCTAAGGTGTCAGAATATTAAAGGCACTAATGGAAAAGCTCCCTGGTACACAAGGGGGACAGCATTACAGGAGACGTCGCAGATGGCTGGGCACTAAACTAATGGGGCAGGATCCAAGGAGGGAAAAAAAACCTAGAGAAGGGAGAGCTCACGGGAGCAACGGGCACCTGCTTCCCTCTCACACGGAAATTAAACAGCAAGCGAGGGAGAGGAGAGTGTGTGCCTGTGTAAAAATAGCAATGGAGGGGGTAGCCGCCCCCTTTGGAAGGTCTGGCAGGGTTTGACAGCGAGCCCCATGCTGGGGAAAGGCATTGGGGTCAGAGCAGAGGGGTCTGGGACACCATGGGGCACGTCTGAGCGTCGCCCCTGTGGCTCGTGGCTCTGCAAAGGGGGTGTGCCCAGTGGGTACTGGTGCCTGCCCTAATGTAACGGGCAGAACTGCAGCTCTGTTCAGTGGGTGTCCATCTCCAGCTAAGGCCAAGGAGGGCAGGATGTGCCCACCTGGCTGCTGCTGCCATGGCTCAGCTCCATGGCACAGTGCATCTGGAGGGGACCCATCATGCTGGTTTCTGTCTTTTTGTACCCAGGGGCTGACAGTGGGGCTGATTTCAGGGCAATGCCAACAGCTGCCTGTTTGCCAGCACTTCCTGTTTGCCCTGAACCCCCAGTTTCCCCAGGAGCATTCAGAATCGGACTGGTCTGTTCTTGTCTGTGTGGAGAGGCAGACATGGCTGCAGTGAATCCATGGAGTGTGGGAGGGGGGTTTCCTTGGTGTCATACCCAGCTTCCCCACTCTGCCAACCGCAGTGCCAGGGTGGGGAGAGGCTTAATACTGCTTTGCTGCTTGATCTGTGGGGGCAGCTCCCAGGGGATAGCACCACAGGACCCATCCTTCCCAGGGCTGGAGGGATCAGCCACATGAAGGTACTCCCTGGTGGCTGGCTGTGCCTTCCAGGTGCCCATCAGGAGCTCTAGTGTTATCTCGTTGTGGATGTCAGTGTAACCAGCCTGGGTTTCATTGCCCTGCAGTGCAGCCAGAATCACTGGGACACCATGAGAAGGCAGCTCTATTCCAACCATCGCGACCTGTGGCCACTTATCCCAGTCTGGGAGAGGCACTGGCCACGTGCCCTCCAGCCCTTCAGTTGCTGCTGCAATTCTCTGCTGGGCCACCCGACCCCAGGCCCAGACTGCCCTCTCCTGCCAGCAGCCTCCATCCTGGAGCTGCTTTCTTGGTGGTTTCTAGCTCTGCCTGTCCCCTTTCCTGAGCCAGCACCATCTTGTGCGTGCCCCAGTTCCATTTCCCAGCTCTCCAGGGACCCAGACCCGTGGCTTTGCTTTGCTCGTGACCAAACCTGGGGCTCTGACCTGGGTCTCGGTGGCATTAACCCGCCGTGTCACCAGCCACAGAGCACACAGCAGTGGAGAACATTTTATCCAGGATAATCCCCAGCCTGGGAGCAGGTCAGAGCCTGTTCTTGTTCAAACACGGGGAAATGTGAAGCCTAAACCACTTGGCACTCCGACACCCCGCAGTCAGGCAGCGTGTGGCTGGCACAGCCCAAGCCAGGGCACGTGCGACTCCTGCAGGGTGGCAGGGCCGTCTCCCTACTGCCCAGCCGAGCCACCGCATCCAGGTGCACCCCAGAGAGAGGCTGTTGGTGGCAGTAGGGTCCATTCTGAAGTTATGAGGAGTTTTCACAATGACTTTGCAGGGCTGTGGCAGAGTTGTGGTATTGCTGGCACATGGGCAGGCTGAGGATGCTGGGTGGGAAGAAGAGTCAGGTGTGAGAATGCTGTATGCCTCAGTTTCCCCTTTGCAGTTCTCCTGTGGGCAGAAATCTGTTGGCATGGGCTGCTCCCTTTAATGGGGAGAAAGCAGTGCAATTTCTCTTCATTCTCCACACCTTCCCTTAAGCTTGACCTGTCGTCCCATGGGTTGGGGGCACCTCACCTACCTAAAGCACTTCCTGAAAGTGGCAGAGCCAGGCAGCTCCTCTGTGCCCATCACTCACCTCTCCAAAAATGGAGCATTTATCTCTTTATTTGTTTAATTTAGTGCCTGACATGAGGCATGAAGATGTGGCTGTTTTAACAAGCACCTTTGCAAATGGACTGAAGCAGAAACCAGCTGGGCTTGCCAAGGGCTACTCAGCAAGGCCTGATAGGGCTGGCAAGGTGGTTTATGTGCCAAGGGCTTGCTGCTCACCCGGGTGGAAGCTGGCTATGTGGGATGGTCTCTGAAAACCCTTCAAGTGCCATTGTGTGCAGAGTACCAGGCAGGATCCCAGCACCCTTTCAGCCATGGTTGTGTCTAGATCTCCTCCTGCCTCTGCAGGGTGCTGGCAATGGAATTTCCAAGGTCAGCACCTGCTTCCACCTAGTAGGGCCCAGACCCATTTGTGGTGTCCCCACGTTCAGTGTCTCGGCCCCTTTCCTTAACCCTACAGCTCTCAGAGGGTTTGTGCTCCAGAGAGGGACATTCCCTGGGAAAGAGCACCTCTTCCATCTCCAAAACCCCAACCAAACCACCTCCAGCTCATGCACACTGCAGATTGATTTGGCAGAGAACAAATGCCCTTCCACAACCCCCAGTCCTTCATTATTAGTACCTATGTTTAATCCGAGGCTTGCCAGCTGCCCCATTCGGCAGGAGTTGTTTTCTTGCACCCAGTGCTACTCGGGAGTGTTTGGGGAGCTCGGTGCACAGAGTAATCCAAGGTAAATGGAATCAGTGCTGGACCTGGTCAGTCTGGAGGCCTCTCCTGCTTCTGTGCTGGTAAAAATTAAATGCCTCTTATTAGCAGCATGGCAGAGACCCGTAATAGTCAGGGACAGGAAGGCAGGGATGGATGGATGGAGTTGGTGTCAGGGCAGCAATTGCTTATCACGCCTTATCTGGGAATATGAAACTGTATTGCATGACATCCAGAGGCAGGCTGAATAGATATGCCAATTCATCTCGAGCCTGGGCTTTGACAAGCTAGACTGCCCTTGTTGAAAGGCATCAGTCAAACAAGAGCTGCTGGCTGCTTTTCCCTTTCTTATACTTTCTCTCTCTCCCTCTCCCGCTGCCTCCCCTCCCTCTGCCTTTTTCTTGTCTTTTTTTATTATTTTTTTTCCCTTAAGCTTTTTCCACACAAAATGGAAAAGCTTTGGAAATAATAATAATAAAATAATAATAAAAGCCCCCCAAACTAATACCGTTTTAAGTACCCCCCCTCCCCTTCCCTCCCCAGCTGGGGTTGATAAGGAGCCCCAGTGTATGAAGGCATGTTTAGATAACATTGAGAATATTAGAGCGGGTGAGGAAAGTAGGGGGGGAAAAGCTTCCTGCCGCCTCTAAGCCGGGAAAGGCGACGGCACCCTGGCTAATACGAGTGTTTAATATTTGATGTGTTGGGATAAAGCAGGATCACCTTCGAATTGAATTGAGTGTCAGAATGAGAATCTATTACTGAAATTCTTGTGTGATTTGACAGCAAAGCAGACGATGTTATTCTTCACTAGTTACCGCAATCTTCTCCCCTACATCACTTAAATATTTTTTTCTTTGCTTGAGTAAACACACATTATCCTTTTTTTTTTTTCCAACCCCCTTTCCTTTTTTCTCTCCTTCTTTTAGACTTATTTTATTTTTTTATTTCCCCTCAAATCAAACCTTCCTTTCCAGGTGCCGATGTAGTAGATTGTTATTTCTTTATTTGTCCTATTAAATGGGATTTCTGATCGTTTAATCCTGCTTTTGTAAGTGATTTAAAAATACTCAGAAAGCTGTGGATGTGGCAGCGCTTCTGACTGAACTGCTCGAGAGGTACATGTTAGACCTGGGTTAGCTCACCCAGCCTGCCAGGGCCACGGACCCATCCTGCTGGGGGGCTTGTGCCCCCAACTGAGCCTTGTCAGGCTGCTAGTTCATTACATGCCTCTTCTTAATTGCAGTGGGCAGCAGCCCAGCAGCTTTGGCTCCGGGGTCAGGTGTGAAATTCACCTCATGAAGTTTGCGTGGTGAGAAATCCCAGGAAGAATCCACTCTCCCATCCCTGATGCCACAGGAGATTCAAATGGGATGCCAAGGGACCACCCTGGAGTCTCTGGGTGCTGTTTGGCCTCCAAGTGACCCCCAGTCCCAAAGCCTTTTGGGCAGAGTGCCACTGCAAACACCCCAAGCTGTGTTTAAGAGCCCACTCGGCCGCGACATCACCTCTCTTTTTTCTTCCCGCCTTCAAAGGTGATAGAAAACCTGGACACCTGGTTGTGGCAGCAGCAGCGTGAGGGCAGCCAGAGGGACATGCTTCTTTGGGGCAGAGGTAGCTCTCAGCTGACACAAGAGCAGGGAGCTCTGCTGCCTCCAAGTCATTTTCTCCGTTGAGAGAGTGCCAGGGGAGCCAGCTACGGTCAGCAGGGTGCTGTGCCTGGTGCTGGGGGAGCAGGGTTGGGACCTGCCGCTTGCCTGAGCTGAGGGCAGCTGGGGAGGTCTGGTGGCTTCTTTTTTCTCTGCTCACAAACGTGCTTCTCTTGGGTGTCTTCTGGAAATTCTCAATGGAAGCTTTTGGCCAAACCCACCGGTTTATTTTGTATTTCTAGCACCCGCCCTCCAGCCTCTCTTGAAACCACTGAGCCCCTTTGCTTGTCCCCAGAGTTTGTGGACACACTTGTGCTGCTGGAAAGTATGGATCCCCTCATCCCTGCTGCCCTTCAGGGGTGGTGCAACGCCTACAGCCTGAGTGGAGGGCAGAGGAGCAGGGAGCTGGCGCTGTCAGCATCACCCTCGCAGCCCTGTGAGGACCAGCCCTGTGTCTGTGTGTGCAGCAAGGATCTGTGGGGCTCCCCATGGAAACCAGTGTCCTGACCTCTGCCCAGGTGCTCTTTCTGCAGGCTGCAGGACATTAAATCTTAAGCCTTAATGTGACTGCCAAACACCGCTTTTTGTGAAGTGTGCCGGGCACTTCCCCATAAATAAATGATGGAGCATTATTCAGTCCACTTAGATCAATACATCAGCTTGACAAGTTCCAGTTCTGGGAATTTTCTGACCCACTGGAACATCTTCTCTGCAGCTGTGCTGCTTATAGACCGTGATGTGTAGACCAAACAAGATCTAGAGAGCAGGCCACCAGGACACAGCTGTGTTGGTGCTTTTCCCTTGCCAGCCTGGCATTGCTGGGGACGGGCTGGTTCACACTGGGATTGCGGTGAGGACAGGCAGAGCTAGCTCAGTGCCAAACTGGACAAATCCTGTGCTGCAAGCAGCACCATGGCACTGCCCAGCCTCTCTGGTGTGCCCCCTGGGCATTCCTGTCTCTACACAGAGCCCCAGCTCTGCCAGGAGCGATCCACAGAGCTCTGCTTTCCAGCTCTCTGCATGTTGGGGTGTTTGTAGCCTGGCCCCCGGGAAGTTCCATGACCTGGTGCAACAGAAGGAAGGTCTCAGAACCTCTTTGCTTTGTTATCAAGGCAGCCCCAGGTGCTGTGGTTCTGCACCAGCCTCTCCCTACCCCAGGCTACCATGCACCACGCCTGGCTTTTGGATTTTCGGGAGGTGATGTGAGATGCAGATTACCTAAGGACCTACCCCCTCATACAGGCACTTTCACAGAGTGTGGAAAACAGAACATGCTCCTCATCTCCTGCTGCTTCTCCCTCACATTTATCACCAGAGTGTCTGCCTACCTTTGATTCCAGATCCCGGCATAAGGGACCCAGGGCAGTGTTTGTCTGAACAGCTGCGTATGCCTGGGGGATTCTATAAGTAAATAAATATAATTAATAATCATCTGACTTCAGAGCAGCCTTGGCAGGGAGGTAAATGTAGCCTTCATGGAATTACAAACAAAATCAGGAAAAAAGGGAGACCTTCCTAGGAGCTGGTGTGAATGGAAATAATTGTGCTCAAGCTGCTTGAAAATTACTCTGTGAACATCGTTTGGGTGGTTTTTAGCAAGATCAGAGGCATTGAGTTCATCTCTAAATCAGATTTTCTACCAAAACCATTTTAAAATAGCTTCTTTAAAAAATGCCTGCATTCTTTTTTTTAATCGATTAAAATGCAAATGAAAATAAAATGCCATAGGGTCCTGGCCCCGCTTCAGTGTCTGACCTCGAAGGGAGCAACCCAGTCCCTGCAAAACCGGGACTGAACCAGAGGGAGGGACAAATCAGAGAGATTTCCTCGCAAAAAGGCTTTAATGGCATAATTTTTTTTCATACTTTGGCTTGAGACTGAACCGGGGAGACTTCCTCACTGGTAGGTGCTGAAGGGACAGGGCTCTGTGCTGCTGCTGGCAGCTGTGGGTGGCTGTGGCCAGCACCAGTGTCCCGGCAGCTGTGGTGAGCTGGTGGTGAGCTGGTGGTGACCTGTGGTGAGCTGGTGGCTGTGGCCACCCCGGTGTGCTGGGGACCCCTGTGTTGGGGAGCCTCCGGCACTTTCTGCCTTGCTTTAACAGTCAGAAGAAGAACTTTCCTGTTTAAAGATTAAACGTTGTCTTTAAATATTAAACAGCAAAGCTCCTCGCTCTTGATTGTGTGGCTGCTGCCGGCAGGCGGCTCAGAATTGCCAATTTTAATTAAAAAACTTTATTTTCCAGCACAGCCCAGTGACGGTTCCTCCTCTCAACTGAGCCCTCCCCTGGCTTGTCTTCACCTCTCCCTCTCTGCCCACATTTCCCTCTACCTGCAGCAAGGGGACGGGCGCTGCCAGCCGGAGGTGTGAGCAGCCTGGGACTGATCAATGCCCCTGGCACTTCCTTCCAAAACCCCGGGAAAAACAATTAAAACCCGATCGATCCTGCAGGCAGCTTTGAATATGCATAAGTGCACACTTGACCTTCAGTGGGCAGGCCAGCTCCCCCCTGCTGCTTAGCTAGTTTGCTCAGGTACAGAGACTGTCCCCAACGACCTTGGCTGGCAAAGCCACTGTGCTGTGGGGGTGGCCCAGTGCAGCTCCTGGGGCCAGGGCAGCTGCCTCCTGACGCTGCTGTGGAGCTGGGGTTGGCTCCAGCACCCAGATGTTAGGAGGTTTCCAGAGCCATGGCTGGATCCTGCCATCATCCCACTGTGCTCACTCCATAGCTCCTGCTGGGGTCCGAGGGATGTGTCTGGGCTGCAGTGTGAGAGCTCAGAGCCTGCCTTGTCCCAGTACAGGGACAGTCCTGCTACCTCCCCATCCCATGTGTCTTCCCCTGGCATGTTCAGGGACACACCTTCCACAAGGGTGCCCCCCACTGCCAGTGACCCTGGGCCTGGACCCACTGGTGCTGAGCATGGGGACCCTCCTGTGCTGCCTGGGCTTGCTCTTTGGTTTGGAGCCCAGGAGAGGGAGCCACATGTGGAGCTGCTGCTGCCATCACCCAGCAGGTGGGTGGCAGGTCCCATCCTGCACCCCAACTCTCAGCTCCCGCAGCCTACGCCCCAGCCACAGCGATGAAGACGCGTGGGTGTGTTTGTGGAAGTCAAAGGAAACCTCCCCGTTGTGTACACACAGTGTAATTTCAGTGAGTTATGCATAGACTTAATTAGGAGTTTTAATTGCTAATCATCTCCCAACAGGATTAGTGATGCTGTCTATTAATTATCTGTGCAGCCCTCTGTTTTGCTAAGGCGGGAGTAACAAAGCAGCACCAACCTTGCGTAGGCCGGTAATAAATTAACTCCCCAAAGCCCCTCTCTCCTTGGGGGGCCATTTGGGGCCAGCCCTGCCCACAGCAGGCAGAGCAGCAGGCAGCAGGGGCAGAGGGACTGGCAGCAGCTTCTGGTGACAATTCTGGAGGGGGGAACCACTCGGCTTCGCTCACCCTGTTCGCACTGCAGAGAGGGCGCTGGGAGCTGGTGATGCTGCATCGCGCCGTGGTGATGATCCCGGCTGCGGGAGGGAGATGGGGGTTGCTGGATTCACCTGAGCTGATGACACCAAACTGGGAGGAGTGGCTGACGCAGCAGCAGGCTGTGCTGCCATCCAGAGAGACCTGGACAGGCT
>JANHGL010023091.1:0-17146 GCA_024611195.1 Ceyx melanurus | reverse complement strand
TCCAATGACAGGACGAGAGGCAATGGGTGCAAGCTGGAGCACAAGAGGTTTAGGGTCAACACAAGGAAGAACTTTTTTCCCAGTGAGAATGACAGAGCTCTGGAATGGGCTGCCCAGGGGGGTTGTGGAGTCTCCATCTCTGCAGACACTTCAGACCTGCCTGGATCTGTTCCTGGGTGACTTGTTCTAGGTGATCCTGCTCTGTCAGGGGGGTTGGACTAGATGATCTTCTAGGTCCCTTCCAACCCCTGACATTGTGTGATTCTGTGATCTCATCCGGGAACATCGGCCCTCCCGGCAGCAGAGAGCGCCAGCGTGAGTGGCACTAAGCCTGTGTGCCCTGCTTGATGCTCAATGCGGCACTGAGCTGAGCTCTCCAGATGCAGAAGCTAGGGGTGTCAGGCAGCAGTGACGGCTGCGTATCCACTGGGCCCGGCTGCTGCCACCTTTGCCTGTGCCTGTGGGGTTTGTGCTTCTTGTGCTCACTGCAGCCAGGCTGTGGGCTCTGTGCAGTGCTGCCTCTCAGTGAGGTTTCTCCTGGGAGGCAACTGGGAGCTCTGGGGCTGGAAGGGAGAAGGAAGACTCGGAGGGTTGTGCTTGCTGGAAGGGAAGGGGGCTGCTGGTCAGGACAGCCTGGGCATGGGCATCTCTTTCCAAATCCCACTGACTCCTGCTGCCAACTTCATCCTTGTTGAAGCACAGTGATGTCGGAGCAATGAAAAGGAACATGTGGGATGAACTTGGAGCCTCTGGTTCACCCCAGCACAGCAGAGGTGTCCTCAATGCCAGTCTAGAGGGTTAGGGACAGGCCCTGGACAGCCCATGATGCTGAGGAGCATTAGGTGGTCAGTCCAGGGCGAGGGGTGCTTTGTGCAGGCATCTGCGGTGAGTATGGGCACAGACCCCACGGCAGCCCTGGCTATGGCAGTGAGGGGCACCCTGAAAGGTGCCCGCACATGGGCTGTGCTTCACTCTGACCCTTTGCTTCTCTCTTGCAGGCGTACAGCTTTGCCATGGGCAGTTGGCCAAAGAACGGGCTCCTAGACATGAACAAAGGACTGAACCTACAGCACATAGGGAGGCCTCACAGTGGGATAGGTGAGTGATGCGGACCCTTCCATGCCGGACACACCACGTGGGACATGCCTCTGCTCCTGAGAGCTCTGGCCCAGGCTGGGGTGCTGAGAGCCAGCCCAAAGGGCTGCAGGCTCTCTGACTGGTGGGCAGGATGAAGATGTGTCAGGGCAGGAGGGGAGCAAGGAATGAGCTCTCCGTTCCTAGCACATCCCAATGTGACAAACACATCTGCCCGTTCCTCTGGCTGGGGAACTGCTGCCCTCCTTGGCCACCCATGCAGTGCTGGTACTGGATATGGGCAGCACCAGGGTTCACGCAGTGCCTGGAGTGCAGGGTGGGGGGGTCCCCAGGCTGGGCAGGATGCTCTCCCTGGAAGTCCAGTCCTCCAGCTGCTGTGGGTGCTGTGTTCATCCCTGGGAGGGAGGCTGTGCCAGGCCGTGCACCTCTGGGAGCTGTCAGGGAACACAGGGTGAAGCTGCGTGGCCCCAGCTGGAGAACTGAATCATCATCCCATTTGCTCACATATGTGATGAGTTTCATGGTCCCCCAGCCTGCTCCAAGATAAACAACGGAGACTACCATGCAAAGTGGCAGAGCTCCGCATTTCCCACAGCTTCTCTGCACTGGGGATTAAAGTGATATGAGAGGGAGACGTGGCCCAGGACACTGAGGCCATAAATCTGCCTACTGCTTAATGCTGGAGGGCACAGACCTGGGGCAGCATCAGGAGCTCAGATTTACTGGGCTCTCGGCAGGGCTGTGCTCTGGGCTGCATCGCTCTTGCCTGTCTGGTTTCTCCACTAGTGGTGGGGTGTTCCCACTGCCTCCCAGCCCCTCATCCATGGTGACTTGTGAGCATTAAAGTTTGCGAGGAGATAAGATTTACTTGGAAAAGTCGCTGGCTACCTGGGCCTTGAGGAGGCTGTTTAATATTGTTTCAAGACTAACCATTAAACTCTCCAATCAATCCAAGTTAAGGAGATGAATTATTTAAAGCTCACCAGCTTTTAATTAGCAAGCTCCTTTTGAACTATGGATCTGGTCGCATTATTGACGGAGGAAGCATTAAAATTTGCTTCCTTGCCTGGGAGCAGATTTGCCCTGCTTGTGCACCATGGTGGGGGGATCACGGGGAGGGAGTGGGAACAGTAGGAGATGTGTATGCCCATCCTGCTTGGGGAGCCTGGGCTTTTCCTAGGGTCTCCTGGAGGGTGCAAGGTTGGTTTGTGCCTTGTCCTTCTTCATTTTCCTTGTGACTAGAGCTTCTGTTGCTGTCCCTCTGACAAAGCCTGCCCAGCTCTGGAGTGCCAGCATCTGTCTGATGGCGGTTTCTGCCCCTCAGGACTGTTGTCTGGTGCAGGTGCCTGATGGAGTTCAGAGAGATGCTGGTGCTGGTCACACCTCTCCCCACTCCAGGCCTTTAGGAGGGTTTTGCTGCTTTGTTTCTGGCAAACTCCTTCCGTGCGGGTGGATTGCCCATGGAGAAGTGAGGCCCAGCAGCCAAGCTCCCTACAGCTCCAATGCCAAACTGCCTGTCACACTGTTTGGCAGGAGCTTTACATGGGTGCTAGAAGGGTGCCAGGACAGCAGAGTGACTGTCCCCTCATCCCTGGCACTGCCAATGGTGCACACACACCCCGTGTGCCGCAGCTGCTCCGTTTGGGGTGGGTCCAGAGCAGCTCTGCCCCAGGTTTCTGTGACCTTCTGCCTGGCTGCATAGCCAGCAGCTTCTGGCACCCCATGCTTGATGACTTCACCACAGGAGTGAGCTGGAGGCATCCTTCACTGAATGGCAACTGGGGAGAACATCTCTTTCTCCTGCCCAGCTTGGGAGCCCCAGGCACATCTGCTGCCTACAGCACCAGGCTGCTGGCTTTGGGGCTTGTGTGCCCCCTGGGTCAGGGTGATGCTGGTGTCTGGAGATGTGCCTTGCCTGGTATCTTGTCAGGTTGACAGCTTCCCAGCCTCTTAATTTCCCAGGCTGCTGACTTTTCAGGCCCCAAGCATGGATCAGATGTTGGCTCTAGTGACAACGTGAGAGTTCCCCAGGTCAAGGGGTTGCTCTCTGCAGAGGTGGCTTGGCTTCCTTGGGCCAGGCTTTGCTGCCTTGTCCTGGAGCAAGGACTCTTCAAGGACTGCAGCTAGAGAAGGGAGTGGAACAGTTTGCCAGCCCAGCTCCAGCTGCCCATGGAGAGGTGGGAGCTGGCTGTGGCTCTGAGCCTCCCTTCTCTTTTGTGGCTGATCTTGGGGGGCAGTGGGGTGAGGAAAGTTGGGGAGAGTCCCCAGGAGTGCCCAAGGTGGCTGTAACCAGGGTCAACCTCTGTTTTTTGTGGCACTTGTGGCTTGTTGGTGTCCAGGAGTCTGCAAAGCAAAGGGCTGGGAAGGGGGCAGCAAGGCAATGGGCAATGTGTTCACCAGCCATGTATTTTCACGAGTAGGGTGCTGGCCAGGTGAGAGCAGGCAGCCCTGTACACACTCAGCTCACCTGAGCAGGAATGTCTAACATGGACATTTCCCTTCAAACCTGACAGAATTGCAGTGCATAGCCACTTGTTTTTGCAGAGGATTTGCCAGGATTTTTGCCATGCCACCTGAGGGGTTATGTGTGGCTTTGTTTTCAGGTGTCTCCCTATTCTGCTGGCTCAGCAGGTTTCTGCTGCACATCCTGCACTTGGCATGTACTGGTCCCAGTACCATTTTGTGCCTCATCTCCTCTCCTTCATCTTCAACCTAGGGGGGGTCAGGTCCAAGGTCAGATTCTGGATGGGAGACTCACCTTTATCATCAGGTGCCCATGGGCAGGAGGGGCTCGTGGTGGAGCACGTGCCCTGGCACAGGCATCTGGGCACAGGCAGCAGTAAGCTGCTGAGCAGAGCTCACTTCTAGCTCTGGTTTCTCTTCACAAGCCAGCCAAGCTACTAATCTTGTCGAGTGGTTAATGAAGTGTTTTGTGTCACCGGAGTGTTTTGTGTCACCAAATAGTGTAAGTGTGTTTGCATACACTGCAGATACAGCTGCCCTAGGGCTGGGCGGGTAAGGGCTGCTGCAGTTGTTTTCTTGGGAGAGAGAAGCTGAAGGAGAGGGGGAAATGCCTGTATTTCAGTTTGTTGAGAATGGCAAGCAGAGTAGGGAGGTAGGGAAGTCAAGCTGCAGAGAGGGAGGATTCATTCCGAAAGTCCTTGGGTGATGGGAAAGATTTGGAGCATTGGAGGCTCTGCTTGCTTAGAGGAGCTGCAGCTCGTGATGCTGGTCTTGTCACTCATGCAGAGACCAGCATTCACAGCACACACTACTGGAGCCTTGGGGTCTCTCTCCACTGAATTTCAGAGGCTGATCTAAATCAGATTGAATTCCCAGGCTTCAGTTGTGATTTAAATCAACCAGCAGATCACCTGGATTCAGTAACTGGTTTTCTTCTGGTTTTGCCTTTTTTCCCTGAGGAAAAAAAAGGTCAAGTTTCACAGACCAGATCTATCAAACCAATGCAGCTCTCCTTATCACTGCCCAATTGTTAAATGCAGTTGTTCTTTTATTCATCAGATACTCTGTTTTGGCTACATTTATTTTGATCTATTGTGTAGCAGATACACCTCTAGTCTTAGTTTTTAGATATGTGTTACATTCAGAAAATGGTGAATTGCTGTTTGTTCTTAAAGAGGTTGTGATTAAATTATTACTCATGATTACTCTTTTTGATGAAAGTTGGAATGCCATGGTGAAATACCCCAGCAGCAGTTTGAATTGATCTTATTAGTATAATCCTGTTTCTTTTTCATGTACTTAGTATAGAAGGAAAGGTAAATTTCAGAATACTTCTTAGGGAAAAACACCTGGTTCACAAAACCAAAGCAAGAAGTGATCAGTGAGTTGGAATGTCTCTGGAAACCACCCCTTTAAGGCTGAAGAATTAGCACATCTCATTTTCTCCCACCTTTGTGGTTTGGTTCCTTGGTTATAGAACAGATAAAAGGCACACCTACTTTATATTTTTTTACCAGTCCTTTGTTGTTTCTCGGCTCTGAACAAACCACTGAAGGTACACCAAAAAAAAAAGATCTTTCCAAATCTGCTGATGCTGGGAAAGTTTGTTTTCTTTGTCAGCTCTGTTTCCACCTGCAGTGGTTGTCTCTAGAACATGATCTTGCCCCTTGCTACTGGCATTTTTGGAACCTAATTGAATGTCATCTTCCAAGTTTAGACTTTAGCACACAGATTATTATGGTTTGAGATTGAGTTCTAAATATGTTTTGTGGTTTGTTGGAGGGTAACCAGGCCACTGTGTCCCCCATTAGTGAACCCACCGTGCCCATCCCAGATGACAAGATCTGGTCCTTTACCCTGTTCTGCCTCTGGTCAAACTGGGCTGGTTTACACACACTGGTGAACTCCTGGGAGCTTCTGTGCAGGGCTTCACCATCATCCCTGTGCCATGGTCCCCCCCAGCTGGGTCTGTGCCATGCTTCCTCCGTGGGCATCTCTGCCACGCCAAGTGGAATGGGCAGGTCAGCAGCCCGTGTGGAGGGGCGACCCCACAGGCCCCTGAGCCTGCCTGGCTCCATCTCTCCCTTTGCAGTTACTGATGGGAAATCTCGGAAGGTTAGGCTGTGATACTGTTCCTGATCCAGAGCATTAATTAGGGCTCGGCGAGAAGAAGAGAAATTGCGTGTTTTCAGCGGCGAGGTTAATGGGATGCTCGTGGAGGAGACAGTTTTAATGAGCTTCAACTCGCTGTGCAGCCAGTTTACTCTTTGTGTTAAAAGGGTCACGCTGCAGTAGTTTGATGTGGATTGTCTCCTGGCCCCTGGTGTCATAGGTGAGCGGCTGTCAGAGTCCAGGCAGAGCACATTTACTTACTGACACCATTCTAATTAACTACCTCGAGCTGCCACCACCGTGGGGAGCTGGGCCAGTGCCTGCTGGGGGTGCCTCCTGCCTGGGTGGGCATCGCCCATGTCCCGGCTCCAGGCTGCCTCCGAAGACAAGGGGGCCCTGGGCTGTCAGCTCTGCCAGGCTGAGGAGCTTTGCCTTGCCCTGCGAGGTGCCAGGAACGCCTGGTCCTGCCAGCCCGCTGTCCTGGCAGCCTGATGGGTTTGTTTCAACCTCCTCTCGTTCTTCCCAGTGTTCCTTTGCTTTGCTCTTCCCTGGAGCCTCCCAGCATCTGTGGGATCTTCAGCCATGCTTGGTGCCCACTGGCCTGCCCTGTGCTGGGGCAGAGGGAACTAGGAGACAGAGAGAGTTTTTGGTGAGACGAGGACAAGAGACAACAGGAGTCAGTTGGAGCACAAGAGGTTTAGGGTAAACACAAGGAAAAACTTTTTCACAGTGAGGGTGACAGAGCCTGGAACAGGCTGCCTCGGGAGGTTGTGGAGTCTTCCTGGAGACATTCAAGACCCTCCTGGATCTGTTCTTGGGTGACTTGGTCTGGGTGACCCTGCTCTAGCAGGGGATTGGACTAGATGATCTTCTAGGTCCCTTCCAATCCCTAACATTCTGTGATTCCGTGAGACTCCCCTCTGTTGTGTTCACCACTTTCCATTCCTGCATGGCTCTGGCTGTCACGGCCAGTCCCATCCTCCTCGTCCCTGCCAGGCCTTGAGGCACCCCAGGCTGCCCTGGAGCAGGCAAACCTCATGCTCTGGCTCTTAGTTTCTCAGCAGCGGGTGCTGTGCCCCTGGCACCCTCCTTTGGCCAGGGGACAGCAAGAGCCAGGTGTCGGGCTCCCTGCCACAGAGCAGGGCACGGGGCTACCTCGGGGCCTCTGTCCCAGCCCGAGGCAGAAGGGGAAAGACTCTGCAGTTAAATAATTAAAAGAGACTTAAGTAAAAATCAGCAGAAATGTCATCAAGGAGAGGTGTCATTTTGCATTAGCACCCGCAAAGGTCAGGCAGCTGCAGAGCAGGTGGAGCGGCACCATGCCAGGCGGGCAGGGTGCGGTGTCAGCCCTGCACCGGGGCACCCACTGGACCCAGGGACAACGACGGGGGGTTCCCGCTGTCCCCAGGGAGGGGTGGGCAGGGAGGGGAGGGCCTGGTGAGGGGTGTGTGTCTGTCAGAGTCCAGTCAGAGCACATTACGCTGGTGACATGATTCTAATTAACTGCCGGGAGAGGTGTCACAGCTGGAGGAGCAGTGAGCGCAGATGAGCTTTTAAAGCAAGAAAAAACCCAATGTGACAGTATTTTTATTTTTTTTGTTTCTCCCCCATCTCTTTCTTTCCTTTTTATTTTTTTTTTTTACTCTTGTGTGCTCTCTCCCCTCCATGTGGGAGTGGATCTAAAGATAATTAGGATGTCTGGCTGCCTGGGAACCTGAGCTGGGGCTCTTTTGCTTTCAGTCATTTAAGTTTTCGACATCTCTCTGAAGGGACTGGTGGCACAGTGGATTACTGCGTGCCAGAGTGACAGAACACTCTTCTAATCGTAAACCCTTTTTAGAAAGGATTCTGCTCTCCCTTTTTCCCCAGGAGCAGCAGGGGGTATGTTCTGATCACTGCAGCTCTGTTCCCATACACACTACAATGGGAAACTCAAGGTCTTTCAGCTGTTTCCTGCAGTTAACAAAGGAGGCACAGAAGAAAGAGGGGAAGGATGATTGAGTGTTTGTGTTGACTGAGCTCACCCCTCCGTCCCAAACCTGCCCAAAGCTGGTTGCGTGCCAGCTCGGGTGGGTACCCTGCTGGGTAGTGTGAGGAGCTCCTCACACTTGCCCCTCACCTGAGGACTCAGGATCTGCAGAGAGCACAGCCTTTGGAGGGGAGGGTGAGATGGGCCACGGAGCTTTGGCTCCCTGACAACAACTCCCATGTGCCACCAGGTGCTCCTCCCAGATGTGGGGCAGGCAGTGGCAGTGCCCACGAGCTCGGGAGGTGTGGAGGGTAGATGAGCACCTCTCTTCTGGATGGAAGCAGATAACATTTACACCACTGCTGTCAGACTGAAGATTTAAGAGGGATTTCTGGATTATTGGCCAGTTGTGCCACAAATCCTGGGAGGCCCAGCTGCAGATCAAGGCAGGTCTATCTCAAGCCTCAGACCTGACAGATCCCCATCAGCACAGTGCTGCCATCATCTTGGAGCAGCCCCTTGGCATGGCTGCTGCTCTACCCTGCGTCCTCTGGCTGCTGGTTGTGGAAGCAGCAGTGGGGACTGTCTCCCTTGGCGAGAAGAGCAGATCTGCTGCCCTGACCAGCTGGCATCCTCAGCCCAACACCTGGACCAGTTCCTGTCCCCAGTGACAGACAAGAAACCTGTGAAATACATTTCTCACGTCACTGGACTGCTGTTGGCACACTGGGAGCAGAGGTGGAGGTTGGTGATTTGTATGATGTGTGCTCTGTCTTACAAAGCAGGAGTGTGCAGACATAAGAGACCCTTGCCCTGCCTCAGACCCATCCCATTGTTGGCTGCTTGTCCAGTCCTCTGTCTGGGCCTTGCAAAATACACACACACACACACACTGCTGGAACAACCCTTGCACTGGCCAAGCCCTGTGCCATCTTGTGCTGGGCACTTGTTCTCCTGCCCCTGTAGCGGGCAGCACTTCCTGTTGCACCACGATGCATCCTCCAGCAGTGAGACACGTCAGGTTAGAGCCTTGGAAGATCATTAACAAGAGAGAGCTTTTTCTGTAGATAGTGGTGACATAAAACCCTGAGTGACATTTTTATTTGCTCGTGGGTTCTTTTGGTGCCTCAGTGTCTCTCTGCAGTGTGTCCCAGACAAGGGTAAACGGTGGCACAGCTAATGATCACAAACATCTCAGTGAAAGCGTAGATGCCTGTCCTGCTCTGCAGAGGAAGGGGGCCTTTAATACCACGCTGTCCTGCAACAGCAGCGGGTCCCCAGACCTTCCCTTCCTACCTGTGGATGGCAGGGACACTGCCAACCCTCTCGGGTAAGCCCTTGTCTCCCTGTTGTCCCAGCTCTGGCCTTCTGGGCAGCACTGGCTGCTGGCTGAGAGGAGGAGAGGCTCCTGCCTTGCTGTACCAAGATCTGCCTTGAACACGGTGGTGGCAGGGGCACAGCACACAGGCTGGTACAGTAGTGGCAGAGGTGCAGCACACAGGCTGACAGGGTGGTGGCAGAGGCACAGCACACAGGCTGATATGGTGGCAGAGGCAGAGCACCCAGGCTGGTATGTTGGTGGCAGGGGCAGAGAACACAGGCTGGTATGGTAGTGGAAGGGGCACAGCACACAGGCTGGTATGGTGGTGGCAGAGACAGAGCACACAGGCTGTTATGGCGGTGGCAGGGGCAGAGCACACAGGCTGTGCCCACCAGGGATGCCAGGTCCAAAGCTGTTCCTCCCAAGGAACGCTGGCAAGGTGCAGGAGGGGAAGGGACAGCAGAGACTCCACCACAGTTTAACAACTTTCCATCCCCTGAGTTCCCTGACAAGACCCCTGCTCTAAGTCGGTACAGGAATTCCTAGGAATAGGATAATTAGGATGTTTCCAAGCTGCGACCCTCAGAGGAGTCCTTGGATTAATCTGTTTTTTCCCCTTAATGACATCTGTAACTACAATCTTTGTTTCTCTCTTCTCCTCTCTCCTCTCCCCCTTGTCTGCCTCTGTATCTCCTGTCAAGCCGTTGCAGCTGTAAATGACAAAGGTATGCGGAAGGGAGATCAATGCAGCCCAAATTAGCACTTGGAGATAGACTGTGCTGGGGATGTCAGAGCCTGACCCCGCTTGATCTGCCAGCCTCCGCTGGGCATATTATGCAAATGGCATCCATCTGGCAGAGCCCGGTGAAGGACTAATGGGGCAGGGAGGGGGCCATGGCCAGGCGCCTTTGGGAAGGGGAGAGAGCTGGGGGTCTTGGAGGAGGGGGAGTGGGTGATGGATGGGGGAGATAAGGTGCTGCATCCCCTCCCTTTGTGCCGCTGGGAGGATTAACACCCAACTCCAGATCAGAGATAACCAAACTTCATTCCATTTTTTATTTTATTCCTTACTGCTACCCCCACACAGCCTAGTGACCAAAAAGAAGGGGGAAAAGAAAAGATGATTCTTGGCTCTCATTTCCTGCACGTCATTACCAGGATGGCAGTTTGAGGGGAGAGACAAAGTCAGGGAAAGAAAGCAAAAAAAAAAAAAAAAAGCTAGCTGCTTAAAAGAGTGGTGTAATGGGAGCATGGATAATAGAAATCTCAAATTACCGTGATCGCCTTGTTAAGAAGTTAGAAAATACAGCCAGATTGTCTTTAATGAGAGAAATATGGCTGTTAGTTAGTGAAGGAGGAGGGAATGGACCTTGTTTCAAGATCTGTAGCTTGCCCATCAAAGAGGCACCGGCTGTTTCATTTCAAAATCCTGCTCCTCGGCCTGATATTAAAAATAGTTGTTAAAGGCTTTGACTAGCAGACTATTCTCTTTGGCTTCCTACTCTCCACCTCCCCAGAAAGACTTCACTGAGAGAACTTCTGCTTTAAAGAACAGCCAAGCAAAGAAAGGAAAGTTTGGGGCTGCGAGGTGATGCTGCCTCTGGCACCCCAGGGTGCCCAGGCCCTTGGTGCTGAGCGGTGCTGACACTGTGGCTGTCTCTGCCACAGAGAGGTGAGTCTGCTCCGTGCTTGCTGTGCCAGGGGGGCATGTGGGACTGTCCCCCCACCCCTGGGGTGTTTTGGCACCTGGACACCCGTTAAGTGCCATGGAGCTGCTTTCCTTGGCTCTCAGAATCACAAGAATTGCCTAGCTTGGAAAAGGCCTTTGATATAATCTAGTCCGGGCATTAACCTGTCGCTGAGAAGACCTTGACTAAACCCTGTCCCTCAGCACTAGGTCTGTGTGACAATTAAACCCTTCCAGGGCTGGGGATTTGACCAGTGCCCTGGGCAGCCTGTTACAGGGCCTGAGAACAGGCTCAGTAAAGAAATCCCTCCTCATGTCCAACCTAAACTTCCCCTGGTACAACTTCATGCCATTTCCTCCTGTTCTGCCACTTGTTACTGAGAGAACAGCCTGACCCCCACCTCCCTACAGCCTCCTTTGGTGGTTGTAGAGAGCAGTAAGGTCTCCCCAGAGCCTTCTCCAAGCTAAACAACCCTGACTTTCTCCGGTGCCCAGGAGCAGCTCCGGGCCAGGGCTGGGGATGCAGCGAAGGGATGTGACAGAAGTCAGGTCTGGCAGTTGCCCGGTGCCCCCCGCCCCTTGTTAAGAGCTAAGGGGCATCTCTGAGCTGTTGGGCTCTGACCCGTGACTCCTGCCTCACTGCCACACTGACAATCCCCTCTTCATTCGGCTCTGATATCAAAGGGTGGCATTAATTGGTTTCAGGATCACTGCCCCGTGTCCTGAGTGGCCTCTTTAAGATAACGAACTCAGAGTGTGTTAATAACTGGTGTAACGCAGCAGAGGATCTGGGGACGAGGCCTGGCTGGGGAGGCTGCTTCTGGGTGGGGAATGTAAGCACCAAGGCATGGAAAATCTGACTAGAGCTGTGGCTTTCTCTGTCCTTACTCCAGTGTCATTCCCCCACAACCCAGACCCTAACGTGCTAAAATCACAGGCAAAGGGGTTTTGCAAAGACTGCTGCCCTGTACCAGCACAGCCCTGCTTGCTTTGTCTGATCCCTGTGCAGCAGGATCAGAGGGGATCTGCTCTCCTCTTTATCCTCCATAGTGTGAGGTTCTTCCCAAGGCTACTGGCTGATCTCAGCCGTGCTATCAATGAAAATCTCCATCTAAAAATTGCCAGTACTGGACATACTGCCAGGAAGCTTTCAGTACTCCTGTCTCTGTCTCTGTCTGTCTCTGTTCTTGGTTGCCAGCCTTCCCATCTTACATGATCCCATCCTTGTTTTCCTTATTTGGAGCCAGGTAATTATTTTGGTGATCCCTATTTTAGAATAACTGCCCAAGCTCCAGCTCATTCCAGGAGTGCACTGGGACACCACAGTGTGTCCCTCTGTCTCTGAGAGTCCCGAGCAGTCCTGCTTCATCTTAGACTCTGGATTCTTCACACCCAGCAAGAGCTGCAGCAGCTCCTCCCAGCCTGAGCTTGCAGGGCCTGGAGGAAAGGCAGGAGAAGGTGACGGTCACTGTTCAGGGTGGGCATGGCATGACTCGGTTCAGGGTGGGTGTGCCAGTCCATGCTGCTGGGACTGAGGCTCCAGTCTAGTGCTGTGCTCTGACAGGTCTGCCCTGTGTGCTTGGCAGCCTCTGAGCCCATGGCATGAAGCAGGGGTATGCAGGAGCTCCCACCAGTTCTTGTCCAGCTGGTGGCCCAGATACGCAGTGGGATTGGTGAAGCTGGGCTGCTGTGCCAGTTGGCTACAGGATGGACTTGCCTCATCCCCCTGTGGCACCGAGCTGACTCAACCACAAGCAGAACTCTTCTCAGTGGCATGATGCACCCCCCCTCCCCTAGTGACCGAGAGCACTTGGCAGCCCTGGGTAAGTTTTCCTACTGTAATTAGCCTCACTTTTAATTACACATAGTCCTGTACTGTGCCACTGAGCAGGTGCCCGCCTGGAGGAGCTGTCTGTGTGCAGCCTTTCCTGCTGCTCCCAGACTTGCATGGTGCTTGGCTGTCGTGCCCACCCCTGGGCAGCAGGCAGGGTGCTGGGTGCGAGTGTTTGACGGGGCGCGTGGGGCTCCCCGTCCTGCTGCCATATCCCAGCCTGGCCCCTGGGGCAGGGGACCTGCACCCTGGCACTGCCACCTCAGGACCCTTCCCAGGGGCCCTGCACAAAGGATGAGCCTGCAGTGGGCAGGACCCCCAACCCTGTGCCCTGTGGAGGCCACAGCAGCACCCCCTTGCTGGGAAGCCCACTCCAGCCAGTAACTGCAGGCCCAGTCACCCAGTATCTTTTCTCCCATCCTGTGTGTTCCTGACCAAGAACCAGAGGTTTGGTTTTATTTGCATGCCTGGGAGACTCAGAGCTTGGCAGCTGGGCCATCTGCAGCACCCCCAAAGCCCTTTGCCAGTGCTCCCCCCTCTCCAGCAGTACATCTCTAAGGGCTGAGAGAGGCAGAGAGGGAGAGAAAAAGAGAGACAATGGCTTTGGCTCCACGCTCCTGTCCAGAGCAGCCTCCTAATGAGAAGAATATGGCTGCTAGTTAGCAGAGGGGTGTGTCCTGTAGGCTGCAATGAGATAGTTACACTGCACTGATTGAAGGTTGGGGTGAGAGGGCAGCACAATTATGTTCAGGAGATTCAAGGGCTATGTTTGATGCGGCAGTTCTAAGCTCCCAGCCAGTGTCAGTAGTTTAGCTCAGGGTTTTGGTTGGTTTTTTTTTCTTTTTTTTTTTTTTTTCTGTTGGGCTAAAGACAGGAAGGATAAAGACTATGGGAATGAGTTGTTACTATTATTATAAAGTGGTGTGAGGGTTTTTTTTTTCAGTTCACATCCCCCCCCCTTTGGCTTAACTGTTTGCTGATCATTATTTTTAAGCTGCTCAGAGGGAAGAAGAGAGCATCTCCTTCCCCCTAGAGAGCAGCTCAGAATTTTCTCCCAAATGGGGAAGGTGATGTTTTTGTGCCCACACTTGGGCTCAGGTCTCTGACTGTGGATCAGGAAAGCGATTAGCAGTTCCAGTTATGCCAAGGCCAAATTCTTTTGTCTCAAAATCACAGGTTAAGAGTTTTGAAAGGACCTTAATTGTCTGGTGCTGAACACGGGTGTTTTTTTCTGCTGCATTTCCAGAACAGGGCTGTTTATGGGGTCGAGTCTCTTGTGTTTCAAAAGCCCTGAAGAGGTGCTTCCTCTTTCCCAGAGCCTGCGGGAGTGGCTAGATACCGCACCAGTGGCCACCAGTGGCCAGATACTGCATCAGTGGCCAGGCACCACACCAGTAGTCAGGCACTTCACTAGTGGCCAGGCATCATACCAGTGGCCAGACACCACACCAGTGGCCAGATACAACACCAGTTGCCACCAGTGGCTCCAGACATCACACCAGTGTCCACACACACCAGTTGCCAGGCACTGGAGTGGCCATGCACAGGAGTGGCCAGACACCACACCAGTGGCCAGGCACACCCGTGGCCAGGCACACCAGTGGCCAGACACCACACCAGTGTCTCAAGCCTCTCTCCCACCTTGCTGCTCTGCAGGCTGCAGTGTGTCCTCACGCATCCCAGGGCAGTCCTGATTGCTGCCACCCTTCTCCACTGCCCTGTCCCCTTACCCTGCCATGGCCTGGGCCACCTCCTGCGCCCTCATCCAGCTGCCCACTCTGCTGTGAGGTCAGGGCCGCTCGCCAGTCACACATGCCCTGCAGAAAGGTGTTACGCACTCAGCAGCTGCTGCCAGCCCTGCCAGGCTGCCCATGCGTCACCCCATGGAGGCAAACAGAAGGGTGCCAGCCCCTTTCTCTCCTGGCTCACTCCCCAGGGCCCATCACCCCACTTGTGTCCGTGTCCCCAGCCCACGCTGTGCGTTGCCTTTCCATCCGACTGACAGCTGCTTTGTTTACTCCAGCGGGTCTCAGTTGGAAATGTTAATTCCTCCCTGAAGAAAATGTCTTTTCAGGATGAGTGGCCCATCAGCAGGGACATGAGGGTCTGCTGGCATCCCCGGCCTACGTGCAGAGCTGGGTGTTAACACGACGGGCAACAGCCATCGTGCCCAGGTGGCACCCCAGTCCCTGCTGCCACCCTGGCTGGGGATGCCACGAGGACGGACGTATCCCCAGTGTCGTGGCTCATCCCCGTGCAGCACGTTTGGCCCAGAGCCCTGCGCTGCTGCCATGGCTCCCCCTGGGCATCCCGGCTGCAATTAGGGGTTGATGGATTGTCCATGGGCGGGGGGCTCGGTGCAGCCCCCGGAAGGGAGGTGGTCAGGGGGCTACCAGGGCTGCTGCCATCCAACAACAATCCCTAATTTTGATTGGAGGGGAGGGTGGTGGGGATGGGGAGGGGGGTGGGTTGTGCGTGTGGAGGGATCGGAGATAAATGTTAGCTCATTTCTTAAGTAATTAGTTACCTCCTCATCCCCGTGTTGTAATTGTGAACAAGCTGTAATGTTTAATTAGTGTGTAAATGAAACCCCAATTTCATAATGGCTGTGGTGACAGCGCTAAGTGAGACAGGCACAGACGGGGCCGCATTGTTTCAGCAGGAGATGAAGCTGTCGCCCAGCAAGCCGAGCGTCTCTGGGAGAAAATGGAAATGATAAACGAAGTGAGGCTAATTAGCAAAATCATACAGGCCCCACTGATGGTTCTCATCAAGGGGAGGTAATGAAGCGGGCGGGCCAAGCTGAAGGGGGATTAATTGGAGCTGATTCCAGCACATACAGACATGGCAGAGCAGCCAAGGTAAGGATGCAAACGTTCCTGCTTTGCCGCTCTGGCCAGGATCTGGCTGTGGAGAGAGCCTGTGGGGAATGGGGAGCAAGCCAGGGAGCTGGTCCTGGAGCAGGCGGGATGCAGGTTCAGGGGGACACTCCCTGCCTGTGGGTGTCTGGCAGAGGCACATGAGCACTCACCCCACAGAGAGCATGGTGAGAGAGCTCTGAAACATTGCAGAGCTGCTGCAGGGTTGGCTGGATCTAGCCAACACAAGGTAAAACTTTTTCACAGTGAGGGTGACAGAGCTTGGAACGGGCTGTCCAGGGAGGTTGTGGAGTCTCCTTCTCTGGAGACATTCCGGACCTGCCTGGATCTTTTCCTGGGTGACTTGGTCTAGGTGACCCTGCTCTGGCAGGGAGGTTGGACTAGATGATCTTCTAGGTCCCTTCCAATCCCTAACATTCTGTGATTCTGTGATGATCTTTAAGGTTCCTTCCAACACAGATGATTCCATGATAACCCTTCTTTAGCTCATTTCAAGTCCCTCCTCTTCCCCTGACTGTTATTTTCAGCACAGAGGTGTGGAGAGTAAAGCAAATACCTCTGTGATGGGTGTTGGGGAATGCCCCACTGTCTCTGCAGAGCTGGTACCTGTGGCAGCCCAGACGGAGCTCACCATGGTGGGGGAATCTAGGGAGGTGTGGAACTGAACTTTATCCTTCTGAGCTGTGTGAGAAATGCCCTTTCTGCAGCTGCTAGTGCGCACTGCAGTCACGTTGCTTTACTTACTGACATTTAAGGGAGCATGTGGAGCCCTGCTGCTGGTGGGCTGGGCCCCCAGCGCCCCGTCCCTGCCACAGACAGGGGCCAGCTGCCTGCGGGCCAGGCTGCCCCGGCCCTGCTCTTTACCTGATGTCAGCTCTGTAAGCAGGAGTGAGCAGAAGCATTGCCAAGGTGAAGAGAGGACAGCAGTGCCCATCTGTCTGGGCTTGCATCTGTCTGTCTGTCCAAGCAGGTTTTTCCTGGCTGCAGGTGATGCTGTGAACAGGTCTCTTCAATGGCTCAACTTCCTTTTTTTTTTTTTTTTTCCCAAAATACTGGAGAGTGAGCTGTCTGCTTGGCAAGTGCCAGTTCCTGGGATATCCAGCGTGTGCCGAGAGTCCCCACATCCCTCCCTCGTGGCATCTCCAATCCTCCCCGCCCCGCCCCGCCTCTCCTGCTGAGTAATGAGAGATTTCCCTGGGCCTCTGAGGGCTCTAAAGAGGGGCTGAGCAATATTATTTATTCAGTTGTTTACAGAAGCGTTTGATCGGGAATAGTTCTTCACTGCCAGGCTGTTGTGTATTATTCATTGCAATAATCTCTGCAGATGGTGATAAACTGTGGCAGCGGGGCAGCGTGTGGAAGCGCTGTGCTGCCCCCGCCCCGCCCGCTAACGTATCGGCAGCTGCCGTCGTAAATCTCCATTTACAAGTGGGGCTCTTGCACGGGGAGTTATAGTTATACTAATGATTACTTCTCTCTCTTATTTTTCATGTTGCAACAGAGTAATAAATTTTTCAGAGCGGCCCAGGCACAGGGTGAGTGAAGCCTGCGCGTCCTCCCGTGGGCACAGCGTCCTGGGCTCCCACGGGCACCGCGCTGCCCGTGCACCTGGGGACACAAAGTGGGGGCTTATCATAGAATCAGAGAATGTTAGGGGTTGGAAGGGACCTAGAAGATCTTCCAGTCCAACCCCCCTGCCGGAGGAGGATTAACTAGACTAAGTCACCCAGGAACAGATCCAGGCAGGTCTTGAATGTCTCCAGAGAAGGAGACTCCACAACCTCCCTGG
>JANHGL010023089.1:3181-13472 GCA_024611195.1 Ceyx melanurus | reverse complement strand
GACTCCTGGTAGCTGACCTTAGCAGTAAAGACCAAGGCAAAGGTGGCATTCAGTAACTCAGCCTTCTCTCTGTCCTCGGTCACCAGGGCACTGCTTCATTCAGTAGTGGGTCCACATTGCCTTTAGGCTTCTTTTTGTCTCCAACATACTTACTGTTTTCTATGTGTTGTGTCAATATTTTTTTATGACAGAAAATAAGTTTCAAAGAATGTCTAAAAGTTATACTAAAAAGAAAGGCAAATAAGATTGATGATCATAGAATTTATTGCTTTCCTGGTCACTCTTCTGATACCACTGTGACAGATCCTGTCAGAGAACAGAACAAGGTAGCAAAGCTTCAAGTAAGGAATATAGAAATTTATCTGGAATAAAACTAGATCACTGAAAAATATTTTTTTTTACTTTTCTGCCAAAAGTTCTCTACTTCTGTCCCACTGATGTACAGAAAGAGGAAAAATATTGCCTCAATATTACTCTTTCACCATTGACTCATCCCAGAATTGATACACTTGTGCTGTGGTTGCCCTGAAGTGTAATAGTGTACCATTAAATCCCAGCTGCAATACCATTATATTGCTATTAGAAAAGACTGCCAAGCAACACAATTTTTCAAATAAATATAAATTGTGAATGGCTGAAATGTGAGAGCCCTCAAGTGCCCAGGAGCACGATTTTCAAGTGTCCTTTTTCAGTGGACAGGTTTTATGTTCTCCAGCAAAGGAATGGCTCAGTTTCTCTTTAATTTTTAGTGCTAGTCTTAACAGGCACATACAACAAAGAGACATACAGAAGTCTGGGTCATGACCTTTGTGTAGCCTGGTGAAGGCAGTGAAGTTCTGATATTACCAATGAGAAAGTTGCATCTGTGGCCTCAAAGAGCTGGTACAAAACCTGTTGTGATTCTCAGTCCTATCCAGTTGTCATCCCTTTATTTTGTGTGGTTTATCAGCTTGTTTTGTTTGTGTTAAACTGGGACAAAACTAGTCAAATAATAGCAGAATATGACCAGGAAAGTGCATGGCCCTTTGTCTAAACAAATGAAACAAATACAAATCTTTGTCTTTCATCAGGCTTGTCTCCCTGAAATTCACACTTCTGTGTCTGAAGAATGTTTTTTACACCTACTCAGTTGGAATACAGCACACATTGCATGTTGATAGCCAGCATTTTCACACCCACTTGTTCAAGCATATGCTAATAGTTTTCTCACTACCACTGCTGTGCTTTGTTCAGGACCTCTTAGAGCTGTTTAATGTGTGCACCACCAGTCAGACAGCTTCTGGGTAATTTACACCTTCTCCCTACCCGGTGATATTTCAATAGCTGAACATACAAGATAGGTATGACTATCAGCACTGACCACTGAGAGACTTCATGCACTTTCCTATCAACTTACAGGTGTAAAACAGATGCGATACCCAGCAGAAATAATGACTGATGTTAGCTGTGGAACTATGGAATACAGTTACATACAGTCTCTTAACAGCACTTTGTTCACAGTTTTCAACTGTTTGTCTGCTAATGTTGACAAGTATGCATAGATAGATGTTATTAATCCTCAAAAGAAAAAAAAAAAAAAAGAGTGTAATTATTTATTTGTATTTTAAAGACTATTTAATAAAGGGAGAAGTGTGGTTTAAATCACACATAGGTTGTGATTCCTTGCTTAAAATACTATCCCCGTTGTTTAACTAGTATGTCAGATCACGAATTACATCTTCAGCAATTGCCATAGACTTTTATTTACTTCTGTTGATCTTTTTTCATTTAATACCTTTAAATTAATGATGGGAAAATCTCCAAAATACGGTTGGACAAACCTGACAATGACAATGGCCTATTTCTTGCTCTCCCGAGCTCTGCCTTGGGACATGAGAGAGATTTTTTCATTCATCACTGCACTATAATTTTTGTAGACTTTGACTTAATGGCATCTGGGGATTTCACAGAAAGTTTTTAAGGTATCTGCCTAGCAGTAGGTGTCTGTCCCATGTTTATGTTGGGAGTGGAAGAATGTGTGGTGTTTTCAAATATATAATGTTGTAAATCACAACACTGAATATGAACTAAAACTACAAACAACTTCACTTTCTATTAATGCTCGACTGGGAAAGATGGCCACACCATCCTCTCTGCTGTTATTGATAAGGATGGAGAAAGTTTTTCAAATGGTGTGGGGCAGGCAATTACATAGTGTAATCTCTTCATGTGTCTCGGGTAAATATCTACAAAGTCTGAGCATTTATGTCACAGCAGGTGAACTGTGTAATCATTCTTTGACTCAAGAAGTCCTCTAAAAAATTGTCTTTATCCCTAGTTCTGGGTCCCTACCTGTTGGAATTGCAAGTCCTTTGAGGAAAGGACTTGTTCATACAAATATTATCACAATTAGGTTCTTTCATTATCTAGTCTCACGAGATGATGAAACACATTCGAGTTTTCTATGTTTCCTCCCATGATAAATCTTTCTTATGAGATTTTTCTGGGGAAAAAAAAAAATAAATATTTGGGGAAAGCCTTGGAAATCTCTCTTGAGGGGACTCATTAGACTATTTTCTGCAATTATTTTTTACTATTCAGTTTTGCTTTTATTATCTTAGCCATCTTCTCCCTATTTGAAAATCATCTGGATATACCCCATTCAGCAATGCATTGCCCCTGGAGGCTCTTTGGAGGCTGACTTCGGCGTTTCATAGGGATGCAGTTTGACTGGGTTTATTTGCTTGTATATTCTGATTTCCCGTAGCTCCAAAATGGTCCTTTTACTAAGTTACAGTGTAATACAGCCATTTATTTTTAACTGTAGTAAATAATATCACTCTTTTGAAGGTCAAAATATTCTTCTGAATTCAAACAATAGAAAAAACCCTATGAGCTTGAAGTCCTGTGTTATGATGTAAGCTTAATTAAATGACTCATTACTGATTTTTTTTTCACTAGGTACTACACCTGGGATGTTAACACTGTATGTGCTGAAACACTCTACTCAGGCTTGAACAACTTGACCTTTATTTTGTCAAAAATAGGAAATGGCTTTCACAACCCACCTTGCACAAAACTGCATTAATTGCTATTAGTAATAATTTTTGCTTTTATTTAATTATTGATGCATTGTTAGGATATGATGAATGACACATCTAAGTCACAGCTTAGAGCAGTGACAATTCCTTTATAATAACCAGTAAGGTTAATGACATTGCAGAAAAGAGTTTGTGAGTGTGAGAGCAAGAGAAATAAGTGTTTGTCTGGCTTGCTTAGGCTGTTAAAATCATCTGAATCAAATGAGAATGATCTGAATCAGAACGTGTCTCAGATGTTACATTTCAGACCAAGATATTTAAAGGGTTAGTAGATTCACAAGATGAAAAGATTGCATTTAATTAAGATAATGTTGCCTTTATTTTTTAATTGCAATTAATGTCAGACTGATCTGCCTTTTATTCCCTACACCATCTCCTCTTTTATTTTGTGTAATATCAGACATGATGTCAGTTTTGTGAAACAACAAATAAAACATTTCTTCACAACAACTGCAAAAAGAAGAATTTCGTATTTATGACCTCATGAGAACGCACAGTGAACTGGAAGTAGAAATGTGTAGTTAGCTCTTGGCTGTTGTCAACCTGCAGATTAGAAGGGATGCCTTCAGTGGAGTTGTCTGATCCCCTCGGAAACTGGGTGGAATACAAACATTCTGGTTCCCAAGAAAAAAGTTATCAAAATAAACTCCACATGCTGAAATGCTTGGAGTTTTCTGACTTGCTGAGGATCCACTTTACTGAGGTAAAAATTACACTCTTTCCACTCAAGACTTCCTTAGAAAAAAATTATTTTTTAATTAATTTATAGTGCCTATCGTTCCTTTAAACAGAGAAGGAACTACACAGACATATAGCTATGTCTACATCATTCAGATATGCAGGCTACACCTGGTAAATGTGAAGGCACAGAGAAAACAGAAAGTGCACTTTTAGTTGACCACTGATTTGGAAGCTGAGTAAAAATCTCAATCTGCAAGAATATTAGACTTTGGAGTTCAATAGTAAAGAGAAAAGAAATAAATCAGTGGGTTTGGGCTTGTACACCAGGATGTTTAATTCAAATTGGGAAATGTTGTTTTTAATTTTCAAGTTATTTAAGACCTTTTTTTTTTTCTTTTCTTACCCTTTAAAAAGATCAATTTCAAAATGAAAATGACATTTTGAAATGAAACATTCTAGTGCATTCTGAAAATGTTGATATAAAACATTCTGACATTTCCTAAACTCATTTTCTTTCATGTGTGCATGTGTATATGAAGACTACTTGAAGGATGAGACTTGACCTTATAAATTCATACTTGTTGATAGAACAATACAGGTAGAGGTGTACATAGAATTGTACTTTTTCTCTAAAAAATATTTTCTAAAAATATTTCATCCAGTTATAAAAAGCCCATAGGGATAAACTGCAGGATTTAACCAATTATTGTGCATCATGGAAAGCAGAACAACCCCTTGCTGTAGGCCCCACAATGCTGCAATCTGAAAAAACTACAGCACTGCCTCCTTCCAAATTAATTTATATACCATCATGCAACAACCAATCAACAACAAAACAGCAGTAAAAAAATGTGTTAAGGGTTCAGTCTTTGTTACAGCAAATTATGTTTTACACACAACATCTATACTAGTAAGCACTATGGCTCATATATGCCCATTTTTATACAAATGACAAGAAAATGGGGATCTTCTTGGTCATTCAGCCTTACAAGGCCACATTTGGTTATTTTAGTGATCTGAGCTATCCTCAATTCAAAAAAAAGAACAAAATTATGCTTGACTTTAGAAGCAAACAAGCGTCTAACAATTTCCCTTTTTGTTCTGCTGTGTCAGCAATTTGCCTTTGTATGTTAGAGTGTGGCTGAGGTGTGGTGAGGTGAAAGAGATTCAGTCTCTGGTGTTTCTGTACATCTGATGTAAGGACAGCAAAAGAGACTGCATAACCTTAGCTCCTGTTCAAACTCATATCAAACATCATTATAAGTCACTTCAAGATGGGAGAAAAGTTCTTACTTTTCTGAAAGATTTTTCTGGCCACAATAAAGTGTTTAATCCTGTACAGTGAAAGTATGCTATCCAGTTTAACAAACCTAAAATTGAACCTGGAAACTGAGAAGAATTTTTTGATAGTGATTAAGTTTAATTTCATGTAATTACCTTGGCTGTTTTATAGAAATGGAGAAGAAAAGGAATTTAAAACCCAGCCTTTCACTTGTTAGAAACTGCAGTACTGAAAGGAGAAGAAGGGAGCATATGCAAACATGTCTGTCTCTTTTTTTTTTTTTTTCCATTAAAAAAATAAATCAAACCCAACATGTAATTGATTCTAATCCTGCTGAAAATTGGGAAAGATTTATGAAAAGCACTGCTAAGCAAAACTTATTTGGGGCTGTAATCTCCCTGTATCTTATTTTAAGGGGTTTGGTGTAATGCAATGTTTGAAGAGTAAAACAAGACTTCCAAGCATTACATATTAGGTACATCAAGTACAGAAGTCCTTCAGCATGCTATAGAATACATCACCAAGCAAAAAAAAAACCTCAAAACAGATTTCCCTCCACATAAGAACAGCAAAATTTATTTGTAAACTAATTTTCTGGATCATCTATTCTGATCCAATTGGTAAGAAGGAAATATAGTTCCCTGGATTCTGAATTCAAGACAGAAACAAGGGAAAGTACAGTAAAATAAGATTAGAAGATAAATCTGCTAACAAAAGTAAATGGAAAAAATATTGAAATAATATCTAACAGCAAAAAAAGTATCAGTTTTCAGATAATGACTGACAGTATCACTTTTCTGGAGTATTCCTCAAAATGTATTGTTCTGTATTAAATGTAAACCAGAAAAACTCTGTCTCTCATTTACAATCCATTGTAATCTGGACTATGATTTTTTTCCAATCAAGAGAGTATACATGTTACAGTATCTACTAATCTGGCAACTATAAAAATGATGATATAAAACAAGATCAAAAAAGATGCCTACATCTCCTTAATTTGTTTCCATCTGTAGGTACATTTTGAAGATACCACTATAGAAAAACATTCAAGAATTTAAAACACTTAATTACAAAAATTTATAGATGACTACACAAAGATTACTCTTTCCTAAATATAAGTTCCTAATGTTATTTTAGAGCCCCAGTGGTACTTATTAAACCACTGAAATTTTATTTATTTTTTTTTTCAGCTATCAATTTGTATTATGCACCCATGACCACAGAGATTATCTCTCATGTCTTAGAGAGGACCAGGAAATCGCCAGACTACAAGGGAAAATTTGAATGGTGATTGATATATGTTTTCAATGACCATTTTGTTTAATATATCATATAACATAGGTATGGTGTAAACAAGGCTCAGGGGAGACTTCATCATCCTCTATAACTACCTGAAAGAAGGTTGGAGCAACGTGACAGTTGAGAGGGTGATGAGTTTCCGTGATGAGAGGAAATGGCCTAAAGTTGGACCAGGTGAGGTTTAGGCTGGGCATTAGGAGAAATTTCTTCATCAAAAGGGTTGTAAAGCACTGTGACAGGCTGACCAGGGAAGTGTTGGAGTTACCACGCCTAGAGGTATTTAAAAGACATGTAGACATGGTGCTTACAGACATGGTTAAGTAGTGGACTTTGTAGTGTTAGGTTTATGGTTGGATTTGATACTCTTGGTCTATTCAGACTTGAATTATTTTATGATTCTATGAAAAAGGGAATTGAAGGGCTTATTTTCAGTGGTTCTGATATTATTGATTAAACGATATTTAGACTCCTGAGGCATCGGTCTCATTGTGCAAAATAAGCATAAAAACACTACAAGCAATTAATTGCATGATTTTGTTACTATGCTTTGAGATGGCCTATCAGCCCTTTATTAATATTAATGAGAAGAATTAGTACCAAAGATCAGGGATCCATGATAGCTGGAAGAACCTGCAAGGACCCTCCAGCTCTCATGCTTTATAATTTTTTAATCAAAGTGGCTGACTTGAAGGCACAAAATTAAAGAACGGAGTCCTTTATGATTCCACAATGTTTCAAATTAAAATGATCTATACTTGCATAATTCCAATAAGCCATTTTGTGCTAGTTAAAAACAGTTAAAAATTGCATAAATGCATGATTTAAGGGCTGCAGTTTTCTAATCTTAATGAAAGGGCTGTTTTTTGAATATTTCTCAACCTGCACATGTAATAAGAATAAATCTGCCACAGAAGAGCAAGGGAGGGAGAATATATGCAATGACCACATTCTGCTAGTAAGTTATTTTGAGAAAAGATGGGATTTGGGATCATGGGTAATATTTTCTGCCTGTCCAAATAGACATCTTCTCTTAAGTATATGAAACATCCTTTCTTACTTTTATTTTTATTAGAATAGGGTTTAAATGTCTTACCTAAGATAGCTTTCCTGGAATGCACTGTATACACAGTAGTTAGGGATAAACTAAGCTGTGAATAGCTCTTCACAAACAATATAAAAATATAAAAAGACAGGACAGGAATGGAAGGAGAAATTATGAGTAGTCTACACTTATTCTGCAGGTAAAGATTTGGGGTTGCAAGCAAAATATAATAATGTAGTAATATCCAACAGATCATACTGCCTCTAAAATTTGTTATTGTCATGTAAGTAAATTCAGAGAATCAATGGATTTCAGAGAACGGCATTATGGGTATTGTTATCCTGATTATATAACAAAAAGGAGAAAATAAATCTGTCATTTTGGAGACCTTTTTTGGTCCCTGAGAAGAAGTACATAATCTATGTAGCAATGACATAACAATATCTAACTGAGGCTTCAGTACCAGCCTAGCCACTGTATCACAGAAATGAGTGTGAGCTGAAAGACGCTACCAAGAATAAGAAATTCTTGATTCTTAATGCTGAGATCTGTTTTGCTGTGTCTAGGATAAAGGTCATTTCCCAAGAGATCTTATTTGACTAAGTGGTGTTTGGACTACACTAGAATCATGAGATCATGATCATGCCCTTCAGATAACAAAGTTTTGGCAAGCTCGAATTCTTCCTCTTCAGAGTCTTGTCAAAGTGCACTGATCCTCAGTGCCTTTAATAAATCTTCAGAGAACCACGCTATGGATAGTGAGGCATAATTCAAATATCTACAATCAGCTCATAATCTATATATTTTTGATAGCATATAATGGATCATTAGAGTACTCTGTGACTGTTCATTCAGAAGTACTAAATCCATGGATCATGAACATTATAGAATGTAACAGTACCTTCAAAGACTCTGCCATCTCTCCTATCAACATGGACTTAGAAAACAATGGATTTCCATATACACAGCCCCTTGTATGCCAAGAAAACTTATGCAGTCTTCATGGACAGAAGTTATGTGGTATGAAAATCAGGAACATTTTATATTTCTCTTGCTAGGAAAAAAACTTTTTCAAATGTGTATCAAATGTCCACAAACTATCAGTTTTGTCCCCTTTAGCCACAGAACAAGAGGTTCTGTGCTGTCTTCCTAAAATCACAACTAGAGATCAGTATCTACAGAGTTCTTCTTATGACAATGTATTACATAACTATTGTGAATGGGAGTAAACATCTGGTCCTAGATTCCCAAATGGTGATCATAATAGTTCAATACTATAATAAGAGACAATGGGTGCAAGTTGGAGCACAAGGGGTTTAGGGTCAACATAAGGAAAAAATTTTTCCCAGTGAGGGTGCCAGAACTCTGGAACGGGCTGCCCAGGGAGGTTGTGGAGTCTCTTTCTCTGGAGACATTCAAGACCCGCCTGGATGTGTTCCTGTGTGACTTAGTCTAGGTGATTGTGCTCTGGCAATGGGGTTGGACTAGATATGTATCAACCTGGTAAGCTATTTTTGCTCCAGTGGATTCTTGACCTTAGCAGTGATTTTGTCTCTAACCAGGTATAAATTTACCCATGGGAATTTTTAACATTTAATAGCCTCCACTTGAGATGGGGGACAGGCAGAAGGGATCTTAGCTCATGTAAAATATTTTCTTCAGTATTCTGGGGTGCTGTAACAGAGCTTCATTTCAGTTACACGTGTTAATGAATTTGTGCCAAACAAGAGTATATAAAACACTGCAGCCCACCTCCCAGACAGGTTACAGACATTGTCTTTCCAACTGGAAGTATTACTTATGGTATATTTTCATTGTGTAAATTATTTGAGGTGCATATTTACATATGCAGTAGCAAATCCCTTTATAAGGGCAAGTAGCAATAGGATGAGAGTCAATGGTTTTAAAATAGAGAAGAGTAGATTTATCTTGGACATTAGGAAGACGTTCTTTACTATGAGGGTGTTGGAACAATGAAACAGATTGTCCAGGGAAGTGGTGGACACCCCATCAATGGAGACATTCAAGGTCAGGCTTGATGAGGCTCTGAGCAAGCTGATCTAGTGAGGATGTCTCTGCTCACCGCAGAGGGGTTGGACTAGATGACCTTTAGAAGTCCATTTAAACCCAAGACATTCTATGATTCTATGATAAATCCCTGCAATACTTTTGACCAGAGAAACACAAAAATGGACACTATATTAGTTGGTTTTCTTTCTTTTCATGTTGTGCCTCCTTTGGTCCATCTGGAACTTCTGAATAAGCTTCTGTGAATTTATTTTCTGAAATTTGCAAAATAAATTTGCTCTGGGACTGAGACCATGCATGTCAGATAACAAATTTATGTGGCTGGCATATAATGTACATGGCCCAGAATGTAAGGCTTGATAATGTAAAACCTGACAAAATCATAAGTGGTCCTGGTGGGCAATACTATAATACAGTGTTATTATGCCAGGTTTCCAAAAACGTATATTACTCAAGAACTAAAATTATTGTTTGGCAGCTCAGGAGCGTGTAATGCATTGAATAAACTATAGTTTCTGACTAATATTTGCATGCCTGTCTAAGAATATGTAAATGTGACAGTTTCCCTCCTGGAAAAGCTAGAATCCCTAATGAATTGAAGGGCCAAATATGCAAATAAACCTCATGATTCACACATGTGTCTCCCATTTAATTTTTCAAAATATATTTTGCATTTTGATTACGCTACAAAATGCAGCATGGAGGGCAGAGCAGTGAGAAAAATAGAACTATGTGTACAACATATTTTTCTTATCAAACAATGTGATTTACTTTAATCATTCCAGGAGTAACAAATAACTGCAAGTGCATGCTTTGAATGCCTTCCAGGTGTATGTAGTCAAGTTCAGAAAAATGTGATGCTCTTTATACATGCACTTT
>JANHGL010023087.1:0-33265 GCA_024611195.1 Ceyx melanurus | reverse complement strand
AGACGCGGCATCGGCCGGGGAAGGAAGGGGAGGGGGGGGATGGGGAAGGGAAGAGGGGAAGCCCCGCGTCCCGCAACCCCCACCCCCCGGCGGTGCGGGAGGGACGCAGCGGAGGAGCGGCCGCGGGGTGACGCCCGGCGACTCGAGCGCAACGCCCGCGCACTGCCCTGGCGCTCTCGCTGCCCGGCGTCGTCTGGCGGGAACGTGGCTCTGCCTTGCGGGCCACGCTTCAGCTGCGGGCGTTTGCGTGCAACGCGTGGAGCCGGCAGCAAGCTGCGGGGGCAGCGCTTTGCAGCGTGGTGGCACGTGGATCCCACGCACGCAGCCACCTGCGGACCCGCACCGTCGCGTATCGCCACCCGCGCGTTCGTTGATGCCTCTTTTCCCACCAGCTTCTCGCAAGAGTGTGGAAGTCAATGCTCGTTTAACCTTGGTCTGGGTGGCCCTGCTCTGGCAGGGGGGTTGGACTGGATGATCTCCTAGGTCCCTTCCAACCCCTGACACTCTGTGACCTGTATCAATTACTCAGCCCTCCGATGGAAAATTGGACTGATCTCACCCTGCCATATAAAACCCAGCTGCTGCTGCCCTCCCTGCGCCAGAGGAGCTGCGGTTCGGTTCGGGCAGCAGTGCAGACCGGGGCTGTCCCAGCAGCCAGCACACAGCGTACAGCTAATTAATTGGTAGCTCCTTCAGGAGCAAAGCCATGCACAAGTGTTTGCTTTCATGCATGGCGAGCTCTGTCACTGACTGTTTACAACACATAAATTAAGCATATTTAGCATGTCCTGAGCGTAACACTGGAGAAAGCAGATGGATGCATCGAGGAGAGGAAAGGAGGGCAAAGGAATGACATATATTAAAAAAAACAGTAACTAAATCAAGCCATGACCATTTTTATCTTGCTACTCATTATTTCAGAACAAAAAAAATCCAACCTTGAAGATGGTGTCATACGTGATAGATGGTAATAATTCTTTGTTTATTGTTGAAATGTCCAAATAAATCAATTATAACATAAAATGATGTGTTAGGCATTGTGCAAATACACAGGAAGCTACAGTATTTTCAGTTTCCTAACGCAGACAACTGAATTCAGAAGTTATCTTTGTGTGATTAGCACAAATCACTGCTGTTACACCCAGGATTACTTTTGTATGTAATACCATCATTTTAAGATGCCATGCTTTTTTATTATTATTATTTCCCAGTACATTCCTCAGTTCATAATTTGATTTTCTCTGTCTGGAAAAAAAATGCAGCCTGAAAATGCTAAAAATTGGGGTTGATTGCAGACTCAATGCAAACAAACAGCTAGGAGCTGATTCACTTCTCTGAGTACCTTTGAAATTCCCATTTTATTTGTTCTGGCTAATTTGAGTTATTTTCTGTCATCTTCATATTTTGCTACCTCATTGCTTGCTTGGCCTGCCAGATCATTAATAATCATCTTGAGCATAAGGAAAGTTAGAATGGTGTGGCAACTGTTTGCTGAGCTTTAACCACACTGCTCTCTCCTATTTTCTCTCTCTTGTTCAGTTCTTTCCAAGTTTGACTTTTACCATTTTTACATTAATTCTGTGTGACCTGTTGTAATTTTTTCTTTCATCGAATTCAGTGGCAGAATTTCTGTCCACTGTCAAAAAAAGTGTAGGTTAAGCAGGAGATGCTATGTAATGTGTTCTCGTGCAACTTTCCCTGTCTACATTTAGATAATTCTGTATAAAATCAGGTTACTCTGACCATATTTTTGAGTTTATTTGAAAACATGATCCTTGTTCAAAAAAGGAAGCACTCTAAGGGATTATTCTAGAAAGCTTTGGCTTATTTTTTTCATGTACTACATCACAGTAACAATGCAGTACAAAATCCCATTTGGAAAGTAAATATATGTATAAAACCTCCCCATTCATAGTATTATCACCTAGTGCAAAATGCCCACAAAGAAGCTTCATTTTGCTGAAAATCTACAATTACATAAACATTGCCTATTAAACCATGCAGAGGGTTATCATTAGCAAGGTAAGAATGAGATTATCAACAACTGTGCTGTTATGATACCCCTAACACTGTGCTGGAAGTACTGATGGCTTTTGGGAGAGGGATGTAAAAGTTTACCTGTCCAGACCATTTCCATTTTCAGCCACTTAACAGTCATTTTGAATTTATGTAAATTATAATACTGTATTTTCAACTGTGGAAAATTAGATCCACTGCACTCATTTGATAATTTTAGGTTTTAAAATTTTCTTGCTATAGAGTTCTTTGCATTTTGCAAATTAATGTAGTTGTTGCAGTTTAGCAACTTTAAATGGGTTTGGAACCTAAAGAACAGATGGTTCTTAATGGAGATACAGGAACTTGAACAAAGTCGGGATCTGACCCAAGGTTTTCTATTTAATGTACATTTATCTTAGCATCAGGATGAATGGTGTAAAAATAAGAGTTCTTAGCTTATGAGTGAATAGCACAAAAATGTCTTGTGTATATAGTCTTGTACAGCCTGCTGTGAAGCACATGTCTCTCCTTTAGACATTGAAGGCTAAACGTTCTCCTTATGCCTTTGAAAGAAGCCAAGTGATGCCCTGAGCTTCTGATCTTGTCAATGGAGATTGATAGGCATTTCCAGAGGGAAATTCAAAATCTAATGAAATTGAGGATCTTCCTCTCCTTTCTTTGCTCCAGAGTAGAAAATTCAATATTACAAGACAGAGTAGCCTCTGAGAGGAGTCACTATCTCAGCAGGTACCTTATTGGTAATGAGAATTTTAAATTATTTTTTTTTTTAGTATGACCTTCTGTTTTACAGGTACCAATTTAATTGCAGAGTACCACTGCAGGGATTGCATTTCCCTCTCTCCCTTTTACTTGCTAAGAATATATTTGAATCTGTGTTTTATGAGAATCAACAGCAGAATAAATATAAGAAGAAGGATTTTGAGTCTTTCTCTACATTCATAGCCGTACGCTTGATGTTCTGTGAGGTTTTTTTGAAGGAATTTCTTCCTTTCTCCCTTCTGTGTTCCCTTCATGCAGTTTGTACAGGCTGACAGAATTTGTTACCCAGGGAAGGGAAGCAGCAATGCGGCTGCAAGGATTGGCAGCAGGGAGCTGCTCCAAGGCTCTGATTCAGTGAAGCTGCTGCAACACACTGCGGTGAGAAAAGGGTGATCCTCTTGGTACTCAGCAGTGAGAGTGACTGAGATTATCAGTTTCAAAATTAACTAGATTGTCTTGCTTTGTTAATGTGCTTCATGTAGTTCCATGAATATGACTTTATATATATGTGTTATCTTTCACATTCATCTCTCATTCACTTTAAAATAATGTCCCTAAGAATTTAGATGAAACATAACGTGCTTACTTTACTAATAAATCAGATTTTCCTTCTTTATGAACTGTAATGGTTTTATGTATACAGATCACTTTTGTATATGTCAGACCAAATGATTTAGAATTCAGCCTTTTTATTAATGAGATTATTTATTAGTCTTCAATTTCTTAGGCTCATGGAATGGAATGAAAAGAAAATAGCATTTATGTAACATCATCTCTGGTGTTGTGTAATACAGTCACAACTGGGGAGTCCATGAAATGCCTAACTTTAGATACCTACATTTTATAGGTAAATTACCTGCTTATTTCCTTGCATTGCCTCTGGTATCAATGATCATTTTTAAAAAAGCCCTGGCAGGGTGAGGGTGATTCAGACCAGGAACCTGGCTGCCAAGAGTCAAGAAAAAATACATTCAAGTTTAGGCATGCAAATGAAGTGTCTAAAGAGAAATGGCACAAGCCCAAATTTCACTCCAGTAGGCTACAGAAGCTGTTCCAATTGTTCTTATTAAGTGAGGCATTTTCTCAAGTGGAAGTAAAAGGTTGACATTCTGGACCTAAGAAATACAAGCTTCAAGTAAATAATGGGTGTTTAGAAGGATAGGAATGACAAAACTTAGCAGCATTTCATTTTCTACAAAGGTCCTAAACATAGCATAAGGCTTCCCTCTGCCATTTAGCTCAAGGCAGAATTCTTACATACACAAAATAATTCTTGTGAAGCCAAAATGGTCATGCAGTCTTGAGATGTTCCAAAAGGGATTTGTTTGCTTATTTGACCTGCAAGAGATTCTCCTTAGATAAAATATCTTAACAGTGACATGTAAAATTGGAACACAGATGTAGCAATAATAGCTAATAATGAAGGAATTAAAAGTAAAGGAAAAGGCAACAAATTTCAGATAGATTAGCAGATATATTAATAATGAAATACTTAGTTTTGCCAACACACATCTAAATAACCATCAACGTAACCTTTTCTTGGACACCAGATTATCTAAATTGGTTTGCTTGTATTTTTATCACTTGTTTTATTGATGTTTGTCATAGAGTTCTGTGTGATTAATAATACACTGCTATGCTGTGATATGAACATACTTTCTACTGATAAATGTCCGGGAGAGTAGATGGAGAATAAAGGTTGCAACAGGATTGTTTACTTGCTTATGGATAAAATGTACTCAAATTTAGGTGGACATGTAGTTTTTATAATTAAACTGCACTATGAGACATGATGACTTCTCATAATAGTCTTTATTTCACAAGTAATACTTTTTTAATATGATTTGGTTCAAGAAAACAAGCAGTGAATCAGCAGTCTTGGACCATAATCACAAGAGCAGGATGTACTGCAGAGGGGAGATACATCTCAGAAAGTAGGCTACTATATGTAAGTTCAAAAAGAACAGGCAGAAGAGCTCATCTGAGAAAAGAGATATTAAACAAAACATTGAAAAATTATTTCATCATGCCATTTGCAATTAAATCTTTCCATCTGTATTGCTAGATTATCTTTTTTCTATATCTATTAACTCCTATAACACATGCCACTCCTCTACACATACCTTTCTAATAGATAACAACTCTATTTGTCAAAATTATCCTGCTGCTTCTCTCCCCAGAATAATTTGAACAGCAGCCAGTCTGGTACCTGACAGCAGTGATGTTAGCTTAAGAAAAGCTTAAGGAAAGCAAAGCAGTTACACAACATTTCTTTCACAGGAACACCTCCCTTCCTAGTCATTTCAAGTTGAGGAATATGCAGAGCTGGAGTATACATTTGGATCAGGATACTTACAGGCACTGATGAGCTTCTTAATTTGTTATTATTAAGTCACATCTGTAGTTTCCTGTTACATTGAGTTTCACAGTTAACTATGCTTTAGATAAGTGAAAAAATATTCACTCATACCACTAATACAGAACCTGGTTTTCACATTCAATTGTTTAAAATGTACTGGAAAGAAGCTGTGCAAAATCAGCATATTAATTTGAAGTCATTTTGAAAAGACAAATTTCTATTTCTAAATTTCTAAAATACTGTGAATGTGATGGGTTTGAGATTGGACTGGAACAAGCTCTTGAGGTTTTGGAGTCTCCTTCTCTAGAGGCTTTCAAGACCTGCCTGGATCTGCTCCTGTGTGGCCTGCCCTGGGTGATCCTGCTCTGGCAGTGGATTGAACTCAATGATCCCCAGAGGTCCTTTCCAATTCCTACTATTCTTGAACTCTATAAAGTGTTTCTGCTTCCCTGAGCCTTTCTGAATAACTTCTACTCCCTTCTGAAGCCCTGTGCTTAACCCTTGTTGTTAAACTTCCATCCAGTCTGTCTTCCAGCTCAGGCCCCTCTCTGAGCATCCTGAATCCCTGTTCACTCCCTTACTTACCCCTGGAATCTGCCATCCTCTCTGCTGGGGCACAAGCTCTCTTTCAGAAATGGCTGTTTGCTCCCAGAGGAGGGTTGTGTCAAAAAATAAGAGAAGATAGCTCTGTATGTATTATATATAAAAGTAAAAATAACGGCTTATTATCCTGTGCAAGAGGAAGATAATGTTAATATTTTTCCTTGCTCTTGTGATCTGTTTAGCACTGGCAGAACAGTAAAGTAAGCAAAAAAAGGGGACAACATGGTGTGTTGTTTTCCAGGGAGGAGGCATCCACAACTTCTCTGGGCAACCTGTTTCAGTGGCTCAGAAGTGTGACTGATTTGTAGTTTCCTGGCTTTTCCCTTTCTTCCCTTTCTAGAAATGGAAGTTATGTTTCCTCTTCTCCAGTGGGAACTACACTGGCTTGCAATGACTTCTCAATTATGATGGATAGTGTCTTAGCCACTTTATCTTCCAGTTCCCTCAGGACCTACAGATGCATCTTGTCAGGTCCCATGGACTTGTGGACTTTCAGATTCCCTATAAAAAACAGCTTTTGAGAAGTAATTTGGCTCTCCAGATCAAAAGTGTTAGATGAGGAGTTAAAAAATGTCTCTATTATACACTTGTTGTCCACTGACTGGGGTAATTTAAAAAAGAATTTTATAGGGAAATGGTTGACTCTGAAGGCTGTTCTAAGTTAAAAGAGCTATTAACCTCCCAGTTAAAGTTTCTGAGCATAAATATTATTAGACAGCAAACCTATTTAGACCTGCTCCCTTTATTTTACTGTACTCAGGCATACATTGTTAGACAAGGAGTCATCAAAGGATGTGTGTTAATGTGGTGTATATAAGTAAGATAGATCCTTCTTTTCACATTTCTTCAATACCTTAACTATGAGCTTACCAGAAGCTGATTATAACACACAATTCCTGTGCTCTTAAATAGTTGTCTTATGAAGGACAAGACAGAGGAGGGATGCAGTTCCTCATTTCTTTTGCTCTGAATATCTTCCCCTAATAAATGCAGGGCATGTTCTGCTCTCTCATTTCTGAGCAGAGCAACTCTGCAGGCATGCACAACCTAGGAACTCAAGAGGAAGCCCAGACAGTTCAGCCTAAATGTCTGTTGCAAGCATCAGTCTCAGTGGAGATCATGTTTCCCCCTGTGATCCCTCTGAGCCTGGTGGAAAAGTGACAACTCAACAGTCAATAAAAGAACAGTTGTTGGTCAAAAGCCGTGTCTGTGCTTCATGATGCTGTTCCAGATGGAGACACCTAATCCTGAATGAGTTTACTTGAGTTCCAGGAATAGGATAGTTGTGCTAATGTGTCCCAGAGTCCAGATTTATTTACCTCCTGGTCCAACTGCTTCCTATAAGCAAATTTTTTTTTTTAAGTTCATGACCTCACATCATGCAGCTCATTACACAATCATTTGTCACATTATTTTCTCTCCAGACTTTTCAGAAGCAATACTTTACAAACTGCTCAAATGATTAGTATCCAACTGCAAACACATGGGTACCACTCAACTGAATTTGGAGGTCAGAGTAGTCCTCTACATTTGACTTGGCCACACTGTGTTGCCAGTACAGTCAGTTGAAACAAATAAGCATTTAAAATCATTTATCTCTTCCTAAACATCTAAAATATTTGAGAGTTAATGTCAGCCCAGAAGTGCCTATTTTTTTCCCACTGTCTATAAAGGGAACCTTGAGTGGTTAGTTCAGATGCAGATGTCCTAAATTAGGTTACAGGAAAAGCACCCTGTAGTTTTCAGACTGATAAGAAATATTGTTAATTGTAAAAAATGGCAGTGCTGGTGCTCAAATCTGTGGGATCTACACCATTGACCTAGTTGTGTCACTGTTGAATTTGCATTAATTTAGGTTATTATTTCTTCTGCAGACAATGTATTTTAGACAACATAAGGACATCCAGTCCATGGGCCATCATTTGAATCTAATAATCTGTTAATCAGCACTCTGGTTTTATTCTTATCTTTTAGGTAAGTTCAGTAAGAAATGGGTGATAGGTCAATTGCAGATTTACCTCTTGAACCTACAACATGTTGATATTTTGGTTTAGATGGAAATCATGGAACTTATTTTAATGTTTATAATAAAGAAATCACTGCTACTGCAAACCATTTTCACTCTCAGTGTAGTTAGGGAGATACCACAGCATGGCAACAAATCTTTTCTGTCTTAGAGACATCTAAAGGAGAGTCTCCCACAATGGATGTTTAGCTTTTACATTACTCAAGTGAGGTGATAATTAGCTACACATCAAAAATGCCCAGATTCAGAGCTCATCTGTTTATTACCAGGATGATCCCTTTCAGGTGCAATATCCTAAGAAAGCAGTGGGTTAGGTTTTAATGTTATATTGTGTTCTAGATTTCTTGTATTTGCAGAACAAGTAGTAAGTCGTGATCCTTCCTTCTGAGGCCATTTCAGACTGATAATGGATTAATAGGTGTTTTGTACCATTTAACTTAATACCAACAGTAGGGTAAATGAGATACTGTTTTCTTTTGATAATTTTATCTTATGACTTATCTGAGTTGTTTAAATATGGGTTAAATGTGGGCAACTACACATGTACATGATGTTGAATCTGCATTAGTTACTGCCCAGTCTCACATGTTAAATGATTTATTGTCTCTTTTGCAAAATTAATTTGTAAAAATTTTAGGCTGTTACTTACCTGCTACAGTTTTATGTTTGTTGGGTGTGTTGGGGATTTTATTTCTTTGTTTCTTTGGTTTTGGTTTGGTTTTTTTTTAGCCTTTCTACAGTCTGTTCTAAATTTACAGGATATTTTACAGGATACTGTATAATAAAGAAATGCTTGCAGTCTTTCTTGTGTCATATGTTGACAGTTGACCACATTTAAGACTGGGTCAAGCAGGAGCTAGAAGCTACAGAACTTTACAGTTGTTCAGCATGAACCTCAATAAGAAGCTCGAAGCTGTTAACTTGTGCCCTTCCACAGGTTTTTATCCAACACAAATTTCTGATTCATATTCTTTAATAACGTCCAAACATTCAATTCTTCCTGAATTTATGGACTAAATAGACCTTGTTCAGTTTCTTTTTCCTCCACCCATAATTTTGTGTGGTTTTTTATGTTTGTTTGTTTGGGTGTCGTTTTTGTTGTTTGAGGGGGTTTTCATTCCTAAACTTATGAAAACCAGTTAAAAGGAAGATTTTGATCAATATAATTAACTGATTGCTATTCATATGATATTACTGAAACTCCATATCTCCTTCAAACTAGAAATACCAGAATATATGAAAACAGATTAGAAAGAATAATTGCTAATTTTAAAAGCAAACTGCTTATTAAATCAACATAATCCAGCAGTTGTTTTAGCAAGCAGACAGTGTGGAAACCATTTACCAGTTGCTAGGTTGTCTCATTTATAGTGTTGACCTTCAGCTATATCAAATTGCTGCATGCTGTGAAATAGTGGTGAGGAATAGCCAACCTACCTGTGCACTCTGCCTGATTCCTGGGGCTTGCTGCAGACAGATACAATGCTCTTGCAATTTACAGCAGTGTCAGGAAAGCCCCGGGATGACAGGAAAATAAACCCCCATCCAACCCACTCTACAGCAACAGGATGGGTAGAACTGAGTGCTGATGAATGGACATTTATCCCTATATTTGTCTGCTGTAGGTACTTTTCAGTTCTTAGAGTGTTTCTCTGTGGAAAAAAAGATTTTTGCAAATAAATATGTGTATAAACACTGTAGCTACACTGACTTCATTATATATGTATGAAAACCTCTTATACTTGAAACTACATGAGCAAAGGATCACCTTTGTTTTCAGATAATGAGAAAAAGCCAGTGATTGTTATAGTAATAATTTATTACTGTGTTACTGCCCAGCTTTGTGGAGTTAGCAAACTTACTGAGGGTGCACAATCCCCTTATCCAGATCATTGATAAAGATATTCAATAGAACAGGCCCCAATACTGAGGGTTGTGGGTTTTTTTTAATTTGTGGAAATAGTTTTGTTGTAGGGGGTAGGTCAACTAACCTCAGTGACACTCCTAAGCTCAACACATTGTTGTCCTCATTCAACTTGCAGGGCCTTGTAGCTGTTATGGAAGGCCACCTGGGAAGATGGGGTTGTCTCTGAGGGGATGCATCTGCTGTGCTCGGCAGGAACTTGTTACCATTGCCCCCTTCCCCTTCTGGTCACTGTTCAGTCATTTGGAGAAAGGGAATCCTCCATGTTATGTATCTTGTCTGAGTGCTGGGCCTCTGAGGGAAGGCAGGGTGTGGTTGCAGCAATCAATCTCACTCTCCCACTCCCTGATGCCCCTCAGCTTAGTCACTCCCAGAGCTCTGTCAGCAAGCAGAGGAGTTCCTGGGCACACTTCCCACAGGTGTGCTCGCTGCTGCCTGCTGCAGTGGTGCGAGAGCAGGGCACTGCCTGCAGCCTGCTGCCTGGCTGGCTGCATGGCCCCACAGGAGCTCCATCTGAGGAGCTGTGTCTGTCATGATGAGTGCACAGCTCAGAAAGGCAATGGCTTTCAGACAGGTGGAAACTGGGCAGAGCTTTCAGAGTCCTTCCTGTGTTCCCTCACTGCCACACCATGCCCTGTTTGCCCGCTTTGGTCACAGCACTGCTGGGTGCTGCACTCCCCAAGGGCTTCTTATAGGTGTGAGGGTGGTCACTGTAGCCCTGCTAATGCCTAGGCCTCAGCAGCTTCTCCTGGGAGAGCTGCCAGCTCCTGGTGGGTCTCTCCACTCCCTTGGTCTTTCCTTGCTTGAGGAAACTCCATGTACAGTGACTTCTGCTGTTTTGCAGTGGGCCATGCTGGCTCTGGAGCAGCTCCCCGAGGCTACATCCCCAGCTAGTTATGGCACAGGGGGTGCTCTGTTGTTAACCAGGCTTGTTTCCAAGGACATGAAAAACTACTGATAAGCAGATATGGATAACAGCTTTACTAAGTGACTGAAGATGTAAATTATTCAAGAGAAAAGCAGGAAGTGTAGATATTTTGTATCTTCACAATGTGTTTAAAGAAGAGTTTATTTAAATATATTTTGATATTCTTAACTAACTTTTTAACAGAAATAGATACCACTACAAAAGCAATTGTATTTCTATTTAATAAATATGTGTTGCTCATGCATTACACTTAGCTTAGTTAGGCCATATGTGATAAACATAGAGACTAAAAGAAGACATCAACACTGGAACAGGGAAGATAGATTGCTTAAAATTTAATGCTATAACTAGGTTTTTGTAGAAAGCAGCCCAGAGGCTCTGGGGAATCTCCAACCTTAGATATATTCACAGCTTGACTATAAAAGCCCTGAGCAGCCCAATCAAGGACTGAAGTTATATGCAACTTGAAAGCTGGCTCTGCTATGAGTACAATGGCCCAGATGATCTCCAGAGGTCCTTTCCAATCTAAATTTTTCTGTGAACAAGCCTGTATATTCTATGCAGTATCTTGAGCAAAAGTAAAAAGGCTGAGGGATCATATGGATTGAGCTATTTGCCCTACTAGAATGAAAAAAGAACACTGCATTCTGAGTGCCTTTGGATGTGTGTGACCTGAATTCTGCAGCACCGCAGACTTTCAACAAAAAGGTTTTGAACTGTCTGTCAAGCAGAACTATTTTCACTACCTTTTATGAAGAAGATAGATAGTGGCAGATAAAATTGGACTAAGATCTTTCATAACCCTGTATAATGCTCTGTATACAAAATGTCTTTTTATTTGCTGCTTCTCTTTTGGAATTAAGCTGCAGACAAGGTATTTCAGCTGGAAAATTAGAACATCTTTCAGATTGTACAGGGAGTTAATATAGTAGAGAATGATATGGAGCAGTAAGATCAAGTTCATCAGGTGACAGGAAGAGAAGGTGAACAAAATATCAAGTCCAATAAACAGCAGTTTTTATTCGAAGTGACAGCTGTCAAATGCAGAAGACATGAGGCAGTCAAGCAGTGACTTCACTGCAGTGGACAAAATCAAGGGGTATGATTCACACTGCATTTAAATAATGCGGGCTTAATTTCCGAAACATCTCTGCAATGTGTTCTTTTCATATACCTCAAGTTGTAAAACATTGCCTTTAAAAGCAACAGAAGAGTCTATTAGCAGGGGAAATTAGAGCACAAAACCATCTCCAAAGAACTGCAGTCATCATCATGGCAGCGGGGCAGCAGTGACAGCCCAGTGCAGGGCTGGTGTTGATGGTGGTGCCAGATGCACCAGCTCCCTTTTCCCTGCTCCATATTGGTCATGAAAGAGTTGTCACCATTTATAATGGCAGAAACAAAAAGGAAAATAAGAAATGTACAAAATGGGAGGAAATATAAAAATAGTATATTAAATACTATGAAACTGTTAGCAAGTTTTTACTAAATAACTTTTCAGGGAGTCTGTGATGTTTAGGACAGTTTTATTCCAGGTCCAGCTTGGAATGACTAATATATTGGAGAATCACTCTAGGACTGTTCTTGAATCCACATGGAAACTTGGAAGCTGATAGGAACACAGTTCAGCTTCTGAGTGGTGCTTTTTCTTTGTTAGTCAGTGAAAATATGGAATTAATGTGTGCAATGCATACAGACAGACATTAGCTTCCTTACGTTTTAAAGTACATTGGGTAAAGTTAAAGTTCTATGTTTATTATACCAAAGAAACCAGCTTAATAGTTAGTATGTTCCTCTAGAACAGAGGAAAGGACTGAAGATTCTATTTAAGCAAATCAAATTTATATGGTTAGGTAGGAAGTATGTGAGTTAGGGCTGCAGTTGTGATAGATAGTATAGCAAATATTTTCACACACCAACTTAATTTGTGAATACTTTTAATGTGGAAGTGATTGTGTGGCATGTGACAGCAAGACCATAAAAAAAAGGTAATTTGTAAAATACAGTTTTAAGAATGTTAATGACCAATATACTGTTCATAAGACAAGTATAAAAATTAACCTTTTCCTAGTAAAGCAGTAAATTCCCTTTGGAATCTTAGTTATGACCTTTGATGAATCAGTGTTACAAGGTGAGCTACTTTCAGAGTGGAAATTTTTAACATTACAGTTCATGAAATAAACGTGATGGATTACAACAGTCCTTCAGTCTTCAAATGTCATATTTTAAAAAGGCAGTTTACTTACAATGAATTGTAAGGACAAGGCTGCAGTCATTAAGCTAGTACAGCTAAATTGAGATAAAGGACTTGAGCCAAATTGCACTGTTTCACTTGACAAATCAAGACTGTAAAATTTTAGTGTCTTACTGATCACAGAGAGTGGCATCATTATTTATGGTGCTGTATTTTTTGATATTTAATTCAATATCCTAATATTTGTCCCTGACCTTTGTTCCATTATTTTCAATATTTTGCAATGTATTTCTTTTATTGTTTTCAATGAAGCTGGAAAAAAAAAAAATAAAAGCTACAAAATCTTCTGTACAGTTTTTAAATAATCATTTGAAGTGAAGGAATATTTAAAATAATTAGTTTCTGCATCAAAACCCAAAAATTCTTTGATGACTTCATCAAGAAACTGTTCTGCAACCCACTTGATCAACTTGAAAATCTAGTGTTATAACAGCTATACTCCTGATAAGCATGATGGAGATGCAACCAACTGACAGAAAGCGAATGTTTAAAATTATCAAAATTCTACAACAAAAATTTGTTGTTTGCATCCTATTAAAATATTATTGAACCAAGTAGCAGAGAAATGAATTATGTCCTTTTTTTCCTGTACATTAGTAAAAATATGCTATATTCAATTTGTGCTATCAATAAACAAGTAGTACAAATAATTTTTATTTCAGAAGTTGCAATTTGAAAAGTGCAGAGCATGCAGGATATGCTTCAGTGGAAATTTATCAGCTTATGCTAGGTATCTAAGGTATATACATCAAAGTAAGACATAGATTTGAAACAGCTGCCCAGGGTTTAATAAACAACCTTGATTTATAGCTTTGAAGATACAAGAAAATACAGTTTTCTTTATTTTTCATGTAAATCTGTTTGTTTTCACTGTGGGAAGTAGTGGGGAAATAGGCTTTTCAGAAGACCTTAGAAATAATTGTGAGCACTACATCATTTCCACTACAGAAAAATACAATAATTTGTCTTCCAGGTGATGCTGAATTCAGGTTTTAGCTTTCTACGTTCTAGTCTAATGCAGAGGAATAGTGCACATAAGTGGCATGGTGAGTCTCCCTTACACATCTTAAAATCCTATTTCTAGTTTATATTATAACTTTAATTCCACATGGTATTTTAAATACTTTAAAAGGTGAATGTAATCTTATTGTTTTCAGTCAAACTATTTGTTACTTAAGAGGAACAGTATCTGGTTAAGTAACAACTGATTCAATCAGTAATAGTTCTTAAATATGAGAAAGTGATTATTAGCCAGATTTATTTGTGAAAGGAGAAATATCGAAGAGGAAGCTGTTTTAAAGACTTTGTTCTGTACAATTCTTGTACGTAACATTTATTACCACAAATTATGGATCTGTTGAGCTTCAGTACATTTGTTCACTGTAGTATGGATAATAGACTTTAAAATATATATATTTGCAGCAACAGGCCCTAAGGATGTTTCTATTTTTATTGCCAGTTCCTAACAGTATTAAAGCAACCTGCTGGTTTAGAGCAAGCTTTAGAGAATAACCTTCTGGAAATGAAATTTCAGTGGCTTAAGAGGAAACACTTATTTCAAAAAGCACAAAGTTGTGTGAATACTTGGTTTTGGAATAGTCCTTGGTTGAATCAACACTTCCTGTTGTGTGTGGGGGGGAATAAAACAATAAATTATTATTAATAATAATAATGATAATAATAATCATAGAACAAAACCAAACAAAAGACAGAAATAAAAAAAAAATGAAGAAAAGGGGAGCAATGTGTGTTAATCAGAGAAGGGTTGTGCCGTGGACAGGAACATTTGCACAGGCAACTCGTGCTTTTCCAATCAGTCCATTTGGAAAAGGCATCTGGTTTGTGGAGTTAATTGGCGGCAGGTTGCTTGGCTCTAGTTGGTGACCCTCCCTGCTCAGTGACCAAAGAGAGGATTTTCCAAGCAAACTGTCGTTTCTCCAGCTTCTTAGCAGCCATGCTCCTCAACCTTTGGCGCTTAGATCTCGGCTGCTCTTTGGTGGCCGGGAGCAGGGAGAAGCGCTTGGCCCCTTGCGCAGGTGCCGCGGGCGGGCGGATTGTTCCCGCCTTCGGCCGCCTGCAGGGCTGGGTCAGGCGAACGGTGCCCGTCGGGTGCCCCGCTCCGCTTCACCGCTGTCCCCCGCTCGGAGAGCAGCCGGGTGCTGGGCAGTCAGAGCCCTGGAAGGAGGCGGTGCCCCCAGAGAAGGCGGCTGAGTCGTAGAGGAGAGGTTGGCAGACGGGGGTTCTCTCGCCCCCCTGAGGAATCCAGCGAGGGGAAGGTCCCTCAGGGCGGGATCGAGGTTGTGAGAGGGAGGCGACCCTGCTGCGGGAAGAGGAAAAATAATCGCTGTAGAAGACAAAAAAAAAAAGGGGGGTGGGGTGGAAAACAAGCTTCGGGAAGTGATCCACAGCTGGGAGAAGCGGAGGCTTCCCGCACGGTAGCATTGGGCAGAGGAGCGGCAGTCTGCGGGGAGTGAGACCGCCTCATGAACAGGACAGAGGGGTCGTGTCACCGGCGGGAAGGGGAACCCCCCTCAGGCGGAGCAGCCTTGTGCAGGGAGGCAGAGAAAGCCCCGAGGGCTCGTTCTCTGCCTTCCAAAGGTGTAACACGCAATCGCTTGCTAAAATGGCTTTTCCTGTGCCGTTCCAGGAGTAAACCTGTCAAATCAGCAGTGCTGTTTCATCCTTGAACCATGCAGTCCTGATTAAAGAGTTAATTATGTTAATGAGAAATTAATAGATTCCCTTGATCAGTATATGAAATTTAATTTTGCTCAAATTACGTTCTACACACGAGATAAATCACTCCTTTAATAAAACTGCTGAGTGCATTTATCCTAAGGAGACATGCTCTTAAACATCATGAGCACCAGTACAATTAACAGTCTGTACTTGTGCCTGCAACACCACTGTCTCTTTGGATATGAAGATCCAGTTTGATACAGTGATTTGTCATCCTTGAAGACTTAAACACTTTCTTACAGTTCCACATTACAAACTCACACAGTGCAGACAACACTGGGAATTTGTTTCAGCTTTTAACAATTTTAAAGGGATCACTCCCCTCATTAAGAAGAGTTAATCAGTGGGCATTATTAATATTTGCTCTCAATATTCATTTGTTTGCAAAAATGCAGTGTGACAAATGCATTGAAAATGCAATTTATTTAACATATTGACACAGTGAAATTATCACCCATTTTTATTTTGCATACATCTGCAACTTTAGTAAATAAATTATATCTTAAATTCTAGATCTTGTATCTGCTTGGTGATCCTACTTTTGTCTCAGGCCTGTAATGTATGCAGAACAAATATCAAGATGGTAGATGGTAGAATTACTGATTTTGTGTCCTGTACATTTTGGAAGCCATTAGAAGACCATTTATGCCTAATATTTTCATATTTATTTAAATTTCAGGGTTGCCTCAGCAAATACTGAATTTACTTTTGTGAGCATGAAAAGTACATGTTCTGAAAGATTTTTATCAGTGCTGTCAGATGAAAATGAATGCTACCTATATCCAAAGAGAATTAAAATAGAAAGTAGTCAAAAATGCATAGAGAAAGAGGAGCAGCAAAAACTAGGACAAAACATTCACTGTGTGAGCAGATACCAAATATCACCACATGAACCTACATATTTACCAGAAAGACAAAACAACAGGACATTCGAAAAGCAAAGTTGTGAGACAGAAAGAAAAACGTGTATGAGAGACTTTTTGCATTTTCAGACTTGTAGTGATGAAATATTACCATGCAGAGTATCAAAAAATAAACTGTTCACCAAAAAATGGAATCCTGGAAGTGAAGACCAAGCTACTCAAGCAGATGACGTCCCACTGAATGTTCATAGACAGCCTCTTGAAAAAGAGCTGTTCAGTGTGCAGAGTGCTGCTAACACATCTGAAAATCTACAGGTACTAAATCCACCCCAGATGCAGCCCAGCTACAATATAGAACAAAATAATAAAGGAAATGATGGTAATAAACTCAAAAGTTCTTCAGTTACACCCTTAAACAGAGACCTGTTTCAGATGGAATTCTTAAGTCATAAGTCTGTCTCTGATAAAAAGTGGAAACAATACCAGGTTTTGCCAATTCCATTTTTATGTGGTACCACTTCTGTGTTTTCACACATGGAACATGGGAAAAAGAATTTTCTGAAAAAAGGATGTTCTCCTGAAGATAAAGATTATTCCAGCAGTGATAATGAAAGTACTGCAGAAAGAGATAACAAAGAAAAAAATAATTTCTCATCTATAATTCCAACATTAAAACCTTTTAAAAGTATACAACCACTGAAAATACCTAACTTTCTACTTCCTAGCATTTCAGATAAAAGAAATAGTAAAATGCCATCAACTAGCTCCAAGGAGACATACTGGAAGACTTTTCCATGCCAACCATCTTTCATGCAATCTCAACAGATACATAGTGTGCAAAAAAAATCTGAAAAGGGGAAACCAAAATCACAAAATGTTAAAGAAACTTCAACTGTTAGTTTTCAGTGTAAAGAAAATAATTACTCATCAATTAGCAAACAAGAGAGCAGTACTTTAGCAGAAGGGGGAAAAGTTTCTGTAACTTATTTCAGAGGCAACAGCACTGACATTGAATGTAATCAAATATTTTCTGAAAAATATTTTAAAGATGAAATGCTGGAGAGTTCAGATGATGATGATGACCAGAAGTCAAAGATTCAGAGCTATATCAACGCTAGAAACATTCAGAATGAAAAATGTGTCAACTGTAATGATCTTTTGAAGAGAATGGTGAGGAAGACCAGCAATAAGAATGTAGGAACATTTCATACACAGACAAGTATTCCAGTAATAAGAGAACCAACAGAGAAAAAAACACTAGACATACTCTGTGGTGTGCATAATTCCAACTGTGATGTCAGGTTGTATGAAGCACAATCAAAACTCTCTACAAAAAAAATACTTGATTTCAAAAGATACTTAACTAAAAACATTCTATTTGAAAGCATTAGCCCTCACATTATTCTGCAGGATATTTCAGAAATGAAAGGGAGCTGCAATATCATTAAGGGAAAGGAAATGTTCAAATTAAAGTTTTCATTTCAAAACATGGTTTTTGCATGGCCCAGGACATGGAGTGAATATTTACATGAAGATATGCTCATGTGTCAGGATGACAGTGGTACCCACTGCTTTCATTCTCACCAAGCATTAAATGGGCAGTGTGATGCTCACCAGTTAAACAAAAGTAATATATATAGGAACCACAACAGCAAAATACTTATTTATTTGATGGCTGTTATTTCCAAGCATCTGAAGGCAGAACTACAAAGCAGAATTCTTCCTTCATTTTCCAACAGCACAAACACTTTATTGCCAACTGAAGGAAAGCCTGGGCAAGTGAAGAAACAGCCTTTATGTGGCAGAAGGCAAGATCGGTTAAACTTGTGGCATAACACAGAATTTCATAAAAAAGAAGAAAATTATCCAGACTTTGTAAATTTGAATTTTGTGGAAATCATTGGTTTGGAATTATATAATGAATTCCAGAGAAGCAATTTTTCTAGAGCTTTAGGTGAGCAAGAATCCAATTTCCTAGAAAGAGGAACCCTCTTTCATAAGCAGAAAAGTGGAATATGTAAGGGCAGACATGTCAGAAAGCACCATCTCTTATCCAGAGGGAATGAGTGGTTTACCAACTGTTTGAGGTCAGTCAGTTGCAAAAACAGAAAGAAAAAGCAAAGTTTAGTTGCTAAATGCTTAATCTTGCTGCAGGGCACTTTTAGCTGTTCTCTAGACAAGCTGCACTTCTGCAGTATCACAAAAATACAGTGTCTGATAGGAGCAAATATTAGATTTTGGAGTTACTCTCTTGCCCATTCACAATTGAAATTTGGAAAGGTAAATAGTAAATGTACAAATCAGGAAATAGCAGTAACTACAGTGAAGCAGGAAAGGAAGAAACAAAGGAAAATGTTTAATAGTTCTTTTCTTGGAGAAAGATTTAAAGCTTTCCCTTTTGTTTTTTATAAAAATAAGAAAGACAAAGCAACTGAATGTAGAAATTGCTTAACATCTACAAATGGAGTCACAAATGAAGTCAATTATACCATGAAAAAATACTTAGATACTTCTTCTTATATAAATGGTGATAGAAAAGTTTGTGATAAGTCAAAAGAGTTGCAAATACATGCTCACAATTTTCTTTCTAAAAAATCTTGTTCTATTATTGACACGTATGAAAAAATTCCCCTTACTAGTGATTCTGAAGACTTTGACCAGATCCCCATTGTAAACCATGACAACTCTGTCAGAAAAATGTTGTCCAGAGAAAATGCAGTCACCAGTTCAAAAGAGTTCCATAATTTGCCTGCTAGGTCAAATGATGTCTTAATTCAGTCTGAACAGTCAAAAACAGCCATGGAAAAATGCAGTTCTCTCTTGTTGCAATACAGCCAACCAAACAAAGCTGAGTATTGCAAAAGAAAAGGTTCATGTAGTCCACATTTAGCAAATAAAAAAGTAGAAGACCAAAATAGCTATTCAGAGTTTGAAAATTCATTTCCTAGTTCCTCACATGTTTTCCAGTGTGTCACTTTGCAGTTAGACAGCAGCTCTTTTGCCAGTGTGGTAGCAGGTGAAGATGGACACCACAAGACTTCCTCAAGTGCTGACAAACAAAACCAAAGGGAAAAAATGGATGCCACTGAGCAGTACCCACCCACAGGAACTCCTGCCATGACAGAGATGGACTCACAAGCACAGGGTAAAGAAACAGCACTGTGTTCTTTACAAGGCCATGCACCCACAAGTCAGGCAGGCAGTTTAGAGCCAGCAGCTTTGAAACCACATCTTGAATATTTAGAACAGGAAGAGATAAGTGATGAACACAAGTGTGTAACTAATGAAAGTCAGTGTGAGACTCTAATGAATGGCTTGATTATGTCACATTCAGAAGATGAATCTGAAACATTCATTGCTGAGGAAGAGAAATTAAAGAAGCATTTATCCATAATGGACAATGGATGTCTTGAGGATGTAAAAGATAAGTATTTACCTTTAGAAAATGAAATCACATATGAATTGGAACTGAAGAGAAAATTTGGGTTAGTGCTAGAAGAGCTACATATGTTTCATGAAATTAGCAGGGGAAATGAAAGCAGTTTATCTAGTTTGGAAACAAACTCACACAGATATTGTGAATTAAATAATTTTGAGGGGATAGATGAAAATGTGACAAGTGCTTCTCAAAAGAAAATATGTACTTCTCCAATCTGTGGTGGTAAAGGAGAGCAAAACATAACTGACAGTGATTCATTAAATGAAAATATATCAACTGAAAATGAAGACCAAAAAACATCTAAGGAAGATGGTATTTCAAGATTATCTAGTGAAGAATGGCTGCATTCACCTGTTGCAGAAGGTAAGCACATGAATTATTGGCTATTATGTTAATAAGCCAATTTAAATTTTAGACAATATTTGTGTTCATTTAAAGGTCTGGTTCTTAACTCAAATAATTTCATAATAATAACTGACCTTTCAGTGAATTTTACAAGGTAAAATATGTGAATGGGGAACAACCCCATGGATCAACACAGGCTGGGGGCTGATCTGTTGGAGAGTTCCTGTCTGTGGGAAGAGCCCATGTTAATCAGGAGACACAACAAATTACTTTGGAGATAACTGCTCAGTGGTAGTTAAACCAATTGAATTGGTTAAACCAATTGAATGCTGTAACTTCTTTTACAAACTATTCAGGAACTTTTCAAACAGCATGCTTATCAGATTTTGTACCTGAAATTCAGTTTGTAGGAGTGACAAGTTCCCACAGCTGCAAGTAAAATCAGTCAGAAATAGGCTTTGGTCATATGTGGTAGATTGTCTAATAAAAATGTAGCCATCTCCAATTTGATATCTGAACTCAGTTTCTTGGCTCTAAATCTCTAAAGTGCCAATAGCATGGGTTTTGTGAAGGTCATTAGTGTTTGTGAAGCAATTAGATAGGTGTCACAGAATATCCCCAGAGGGAATTCTCTTCAGCAAAGTTTTAACAGTATAATGTGCTTCAAGTTACATCTGAATGCTTTGCTCCAGAGAAAGAAAACCAAGCAGATACTGCATAAATTGCTCTCTAAGTGATCACTTAGCTGCTCAAGTCTGGAATAAGAAGATCCAAGTGGAGAAAATTATATGATAACAGAGGATTAAAAATGGCTTCATTGCAGCTATGCAAAGGCAAACTTCATGGGGTGTATAGAGAGTTGTGATGAGCCTCTGGCAATGAGACTTTGTAGCTTCATTAATATTTCCTGTAACAGGCACGTGTATGTTTTACTCACTTCAACAAGAACCACAATTTGTTTCTTCTAATAACTAGAAGAAACAACCTTAATTATTTGTTTATAGAAATCAGGTTAAAAATTAATTATTGTACTTATGCTTCTGTTTTAAGGCTATTTTGATGCAACTTATAAAAAGCCATACATGTGGAATCCTGCTTTTTTAGCCTGCACACTTCTTAATGAACACAACTATAATTTACAGGAAGAGGGAGGTAAGAGTAATGCTATTTATACCACAAATGCCAGTGTTAATAAACTTAATTTTCAAACATTTGTATTTGAACCTTACCTTTTGTATTTTTCTGTAGCAATCACACATCACATTGTGTTTGATTGTAGGTTATTGGAAAGCTGACTTATCTTTGGCTTGGCTCATAGACCAAGTCATGCAGATGAGAACTCATAACAATGTAGGCTTTCCTTTTATGCTTCTTGGAGACATTTTCACCAAACACCTTTGGGCCTCCAGTAATTGTGATGTAGCCAGGATATACTACAAGGAGAACATGATTTGATATACTTTTCTTGGAAGAGTTGCAGTTTTGGACACAATGTGGAAGGAAATTCAGAAAGATGTTGCCCATCAGTCAATTATGATTTAAAAAAGCATGTTTTTGCATGGTTTCCAACACTTGGAAATATTTACTAAAACAAAGCTATTGATTTATTGTGAAATGAAATGCTAAAATGTGGTAAGGAAAAGACTATAGATAATTTCTGTTTCAATAAGTACAGATGTTTTCACCTTTATTCCCCAAGGCACCTCTTAAAAAAGATGAACCCAATTTGGAGAGTTGTTCCCATCATCATTCAGGCCACTCTGTGACATCATAAGACTGAAAATCTTGAATGTTTAAAGATGACCTCTGAAGTTCTTTTCACCTCCTTTAAACTGAAGATATGTCATCTTCTGATAATATTTCATAAACCAAATGAAAAACTTTCTGGAGAATTCTCTACTTTTTGTTGTTGTTGATGATCACTTCTTTAGAAGCTGGTTTTTGCTGTCTTTTTTTTTTTTGTGGCAGACAAGTTCTAGTTTCTGACTTTTGTACTAGGTGTTGTTCATGCTGAGGGAAAATTCTAGTTCTAGAATGCTGTTTTGTGCATAAAGGCATGAGGTGGTTGATATTAACACCTTGGAAGTTTCATTCAGATGGTCCTGAAGCTTGCTAAACAGAACACTGGGACTCCTACAGAAGAAGATCAGAAGATGACTGATTCTGGATCATCTTCCCTTTATTCTTCCCCTGTTGTTTTGAGCCACAGGGACAAAAGCAAAGAAAAACAGACATTTCTCCACTTCCATTAGAAGTAACTAATCCCTTTCGCATTGTTTCCTTGTCTTTTTTAAGTTTTCATCTGAGCTTCTCTGGAAACATTTAGAAGGAAGCCTTAGCAGTGTGTGACTTCTTTTTTTCCTTATGACTGCTGAAAAATCATACAGGTTTGAGGGCAATGGCAGATTTCTAAGGTATTCTATACCTTATTTCCAGAGCTTTGTCAGAATCAACGGACACTTAATTATTTCCAGTAGAAGAAGCTGAAAAAAATGTGATGTTCTCGTCAGCATTGTTCTCAGTTGGCAGCAAATATGGGACTTCTGAGTATCTGCTTTCCTTGAGGAGGTACATTGCTTCTGTGCTGTAATCTATGGTTGGCACAGACAGTTCTCTTCCATTTACACTGAACATTGCCTCATAGATTATTCTGAAGCAAGGACTGTTATCTATTTTTGCCAGGGAGAATACTCTATTTGCTGTATTGATAGGAGATAATGTCAGAAGTTTGCTGATGTGTGGCTGTATCCCTCTATTTTCCAGTAGGATTCAGAGCCTTTATATGTCCTCTTACATGGTTTGGGTTGGTTGTGTATCTTGGATATGATCACTCAGTTTCCACTGTGGAATTCAAGTCTGATAATTTACCCAGTTCAGTTGCCAAATCTGTGGCTCAATCCAGTGGCTTTCACAGTTAGAAGATTAGGAGGTACAGGTTTTATTCTTGCAAGTATATATGAGTCCTTTGTTTTGTATCCCACTTTTTGGTCACATGAAGTGACTGTTGCTTCAGAAACTATGACTGCTTTGGAAAAGAGATACCTAGGTGGGAAAAGAAGATTTATGGTTCAGTATTTTTACAATTCAGCATGACTAACTACCATGCTTTAGTGGTTACATATAACCCTTTAACACTTGGCTGAGTTTTAGTGCTTGCAGTTACTCTTCCAACTGACTCTTATGAGTCTTAGAAAAGACATGGAAGTGCTACTATCTCATCACTGACTTCAGAGTGGAGCTTTGGGTCTTTTCCCATCCTATCATTTAAAATTCTTGTGAAAGGCTTAGAGATTTTTTTTCTCCCTTTAGTATGATTCCAGATGAGTGCCCAAGGCTCTGATGGGCTCACTAGCTGAAATCCTAGCTAATTACTCAGTGCTTCATCATTTTATATAAAATGGACAATAGAACTGGGAAAGTTCCTGAGAAACTTAACACCTTCTTGTGTAATTATTGCTTCTTCCAGATGACTCATTGTCCTAATATCTAGTTTATAAGGTCATGGTCTTTCATTCTTCCCAGTGAGTCTATTATTTTATGTAAAACAGAACAGCTACTAAAGGATGACTGAATCATGCTCCAGATCACTAGATGGTGTATCTCTTACCTAATAGACAATGGAACAGAAAATCCACATCCTCCTGTCCTACCTTCTGTAAAATGAGTTGCACAAGACAAGGCATCATAATAATTATTATCACCAGCAGAGTGATGCCCCACTCTGTAATTTGGTTTTGTGCATCTGAATCCCTCAGACTAGTGGTAAGTATTGAAGTGTATTCCTCTTAGCATGTCCCTTCTGTCCCAGAATAGTAATTTATACCAAACTAAGGCCCTTTGCCAGTCTGTAAAGAATGTTCTGTGATCTTCTAACTGGAAGGAATCTACCTGTGACACAGATGTTTGTGACATTTCAATTTTAACCCAAAAGAGTTATGTTAGACACCCTACAGCTGAGCAAAATGGAAATGAGATAGAATGTAATAAAGCACTAAGAAGCTGAAATTAATATTAATCTAATTTGCATATATTGGCAGTATGTAATTCTAGTATATATCACATGTAATTCTGGGTTTATTTTCTTCTTTTTTTTTTAATATAGGATACTTTCTGTCACGAGGAGTTATAAGAATACAACCTCTTAAAACATGCAAGGGCCCCATCCGGATTGGGCTGTCCAGAAAAGCCCGACCCAAGCAGCTTCATCCTTATCTGAAATGACTTCCTAGACTCCTTTACCAGTCTTCAGATAGAATCACTCTGCTTGAAGATGGTTGAAATGTTTTTATGTTAAGTTTATCTGTTGATAGTTTGATCTTTGTGGTTTATGGGTTTTTTTAGACATTAATATTGCAGTATTTGCTAGTGATTTATTTAGGAATACTCCTGTGAATATTTGATAGCGAAGGGATTTATAATGAATGTTTACTAGTAGAAGTTTTAATGGAAAGATGAGGCCCTTTTAAAGTTTATGTAATATTAATAAAATCTGACATGTATTTTTCATCTATTAAAATATACAGTTGAAAATTTCTGTCATACTCAGACATTCTTAGAATACTCTCTGTGTTTACAGAGTTTAAAAACTCAAATTAGTGTTTTTAAAGGGATTTATTACAAGGGATTTTAAAGGAAATTGTTAAAAATGTTTAGAAAGGTGCAGAGGAGAATTTCAGGAAGACAATGTTTTATGTTTTGGGCTTCAGAGGTCGTTTCTTCTGATATCCTTTCAATTTCATACACTTGTCCTGTTAGACAAAGAAAACTCTTGAATTTCAGTGCAGAGTTGTGAAAGAGCAAAAATATAAATAAAAAGTATAAATAGTAATACAGAGTGTCTTATTCCAAGGGTTCCACTGAGTACAATACGAAGGCACCAGGACTAAAAATAATTTTAAACATTATAACTTGGGTGGACTGGTCTTTGTAACACCTCCACCACCAGCAGTAGATCTCTCTGTCTCAGAGAAGATAACTGGGCATTATAGAGCAGGGTGGCCGTGTGGAGGAGCTCATGGACTTGTGGTTGTCCAACCCCAAAGTGGCAACTGAGTGTGGCTACTTGGTCTTCCTCCTACTTCATTTTAGCCCTTGTAAGTGTGGTGTTTAGATTTTACCCACTGTGAGTAGGCAGTAAAAGATGGGTAATTTTGTTCTGCCTTATACTAAGCTTCAGGATGCCTTGAAACTCAGCTTATACTAAAATCTGCAGGAATCAATCCTCAGGAGAGATCCCATTAAATTACCTCATCCGTGTTTATACAGCAAATCAAACTTCCACTGAATTGTTTTGCTGGCTGGCAAAAAGCTAGATACAAAAAGTCATACAAGATAGGAAATACCTTTAAAATATCCAAGAGTTAGGTGGTAATTATATAGACATATATAATTTCATGAATTCAGGAACATGCTTACTTTAAAATAAATGAACTCACTTGTTTTTTACCAAGTGCCCCTTATCTGATGATTTTAAGTGAAAGTACTACAGTGGAAAAGAATAAAAATTGGACTATACAAATAGAATAGTCCAGCTAGTATGTAAACTTTATGCTTCATTGATCTTTCAGCTGGAGATAGCAGCTAACAACTCACCCTCATCTTAAATAACAGAGGAAGTGCTGGCACTGGGAACAATGCTAGTCTGGGAGGGCTGGCACTGGGAGCAACGCTAGGCTGGGAGGGCTGACACTGGGAACAATGCTAAACTGGGAGGGCTGGCTCTGGGAGCAATGCTAGGCTGGGAGGGCTGGCACTGGGAGCAATGCTAGGCTGGGAGGGCTGGCACTGGGAGCAATGCTAGGCTGGGAGGGCTGGCTCTGAGAACAACACTAGGCTGGGAGGGCTGGAACTGGGAATAACACTAGGCTGGGAGGGCTGGCACTGAGAACAACACTAGGCTGGGAAAGCTGGCACTGGGAACTCCAGGCTGGGAAAGCTGGCACTGGGAACTCTAGGCTGGGATGACTGGCACTGGGAGAGTTAGTCTGTCCCTCTGTTATCTTTCCAGGCAGCACCAGCTGGGAAAGCTCAGGTACCCTGATACAGAGGGAGGCACGTGAGCCTCTCTTCAGCTGTGTGAATCAGTGAGGGGAAATGGCATCGTTCCACTGACTTTTGGAGCTGTGCTGGTCTATGCCAAGCAAAGAGCCCACCATATGTCTTTGCATATTTGATCGAAGTCATGTGTACAGATTTTGAATTTTTTCATCGCAGACACAGTATCTGGTGATGTTTTTTTGAGCTAGCGAAGCTTAGTAATGCTGATTCTAACAGAAATGCAGATGTTAAGTGTCATTATACTAAAATAATTATGCAGAAAAGCTTAAATCTAATTTCTGAATATGTTTTTTCTTATCAGTTGCTAGAACAATAGGTATAGCTATGGTTTATTTAATACAAAAGAATTTAATTATGGCTTTCAGAAAGCCTTGAATTCTGTTATATGTACCCTTAAATGTGATTTTTAAATAGTTATTTAATGTGGGGTTTTTTCTTTGTCTTTTGAATGAATGGATGCAAAACTTACACTGCTCTTCTCACTGTATTTTGGATAAATGTGAGTGATTAATAGGTGAAGAAATGCAAAATTATTGAAATCCTTACCTTATTATCAGTACCTGTTTAACAGAAGTGTAGCTATTGTCTTTCAGGGAACTGAATTGAAGCAGGTGATGAAGCCTTTTTAATTCTTGAATTGGAAAGCAGTTTCCAAACAACAATAGACAGCAAACATTTGAGGCATTGGAGAAAGGGCTCGAATTACTACAGAGTAAAAGGTTTTTCATGAAGCAAGGTGGGTGCCAGGGCATTTTGTGAATATACATTGCCAAGAATTTTCAACTTCTGATCCTACAATTCACATCTGTTTTTGTTCTTAACTCTCTATATGAACATCCCATCATTTTATTCCCACACACCATTAAACAACATACCTGCCATTGCTCCCTAGCCAAGCACTGAGGTCTTTTTACCTGCTGTGTACCTGCTGAGCCATCAGTAGAACATTGGTAGACAGAGTGTCAGCTAAACTCAAAATTATTACTCAAAATTACTCAAAAACATTTAAACTCAGAATGACTAATTTTTAAAATACCTCAGGAATTGAAAAGTTGATTTTGTTCAAAATTATTTAAGTATGGTTCAGGTGAAAATCTAATGACAGTTTTTTCAACATTGGTCCATTTATAGTCTGGATGAGAGATGAAATGCTGGCAGCTGTCTATATGAAATGCATCCATTTAACATTTACAAGGCATGATCACTTGATCATGATTTGAGTAACCAAAGTTAAACACTCAGTCATCTTATAAAATAGATGCTATCATTTGGTATTTGATCTGAGTCAATGATGTGATAGAAGAGAATAAATGTTGATAGCTAAACTTGCATTTTGTAATTTAACATCTTCCCCCCACTTGAATTACCAAAATATTTTTAGCCAGGAGTTATAATGAAAATTCGATACAAATTATATTCAGTGTATGCACTAAGAAAGATGCCTAGACTAATTATCTTTTAAAATACTTCATGTCAAAGCTTAAATATGCAGAAATATGCAAAGCTTACTGAAGAAATATGAAAAAATAAATGCATCAGTGTGGATATATGTATCTGTGTATGTACACGTATAACCTACCATGTTTCAAAGTATAACCAAAATGTATTCTCATTAACAATGACATTTTGGAACCTCTAATGCAACATATTTGCAATTATATATATTCCACAGTTTTGAATAGAGGTCATGGCTACACGTGGAGAGATGGGAAGCAGATTGAATTACTTGGGAAGCCCCACTCAATACAGTGAGGTAGGCTCTGAAGTGTCCTGAGTTGTCTTTGGAACAGGGCTGTCTCATTCCATTGATTTGTGGAGAAAATTAGGGAAAGATTGTGTTGGAGTCAGTGTTACCAACAGCTGCAAGAGCTGAAAAGTATGTATATATATATATATATATTTAAATTTATTATTTTTAGCAAAGGGTGAACTAGACAGCATTGAAACTCCGTTATCCTAAGGTTTGTATTCCAACAGCATCCAGAACCTCTGTTTACTTCAAAGTCTTTCTACAAAGGTTTGGTTCCTGTCCAAAGAGATCACAATTAATTTGATTCAGTCTGCCAATGTACCTTTATTTTGTTTATTGCTTATTACTATGACATTTAATGAAGGCAAGGTGACCAAAAATATATATGACCTTTCCAAAGAGAGTGATTTTTTTTTATTTTTTTTTTTTTTACTTCTATGCTGTAGGAAAAGGAATAGGTGACCCTTCTCTGGCAGGGGGGTTGGACTAGATGATCTTCTAGGTCCCTTCCAACCCCTGACATTCTGTGATTCTGTGAATATTTTAAATTTTAAAAGAATTTTGTTTATTTGGAAGAGTATGTTGATGGATACATGAGTGAGGGGATGGGTTATATCTATGTAGCAGACAGTGACCTGACCACTGGCAAGGTAATGTCCTGTAGATTAGTCTGAAGATGGATCTCTAGTTTTGTTCTTCACATTCATTCTAAACATTCCCAGATTTTTTGAAGCAGACTTCTCTTTGAGAAAATGAACTACATTTTATGTGACATTGGAGCCAGCTTGTGCCCCTTTATATATCAACTCATTCTTGTTTCTACCTCACTTTTCTCCCTCTCCATAGCTTCTTTCATCCTAGAATTTGTTGAAGTTCTGCCACCATGGTGGAAAATAACTAGACTTTGACTTTCCTATGAAAAAAATCAGCCTAGTAACAGCAAAACCTAATCTGCTTGAGCTTGCCAAAGCTCACTTATTGAATGCTTGTGCCTCAGAAGTTCACCACAACTGAGCAGAACTGATGGTCTTGTCCAATAGCTTGTGGGAGGAGTTCCCTGGCAATGGGTGGGTGCTGAATTGTCTCAGTATGCCTCTCAGACCACATTTCTGTGTTAACAACAGCAGTTCTGAGTCGTCCAGCTTTGGAATGGCAGCAGGAATGGATAAAAAAACCTGGTAGTTAGTGTGAGAAATCCATTTTTCCAGGAACCTATGCAGCATGGTTGTCAAGGGAACTTGAACGTGGTATTGATTTTGGAGCCAGTGCCACAAGGAGAGTGCCATGAGAATTGAAATATAACTTTTTGCTCCCTATAAGTTGTTTGTGGAAATTCCTATGCTCATTTTTTTTCCTGTATCTTCTATTTTACATGTTTATTTTACTAACTGTTTTTTAAAAACCTTGTCATTAGCAATCTATCTATGAAAAAAAATTAGGATGTGGAAAAGCTAGAGAAAAAGATGTTTGGATGTATTTTCAGAAGAGGATCTTTTTCAAAAGATGGTGTAGGCTTGAATTATTCCTGTATACTACACTATATTGCTTTTCTTTTATCCCATGTATTTAATATGCTATTGCTTAAAAATAATTATAGGGTAAAAAGAATGAAGTTATGAGAAATAAGTATAGTTAATACTGAGGAAAAAAAAAACCAACAAAACTGCTCACAGAGCTGAAGACACAGCGTAGGACGTGTTCATCCTTGTGAAAATTCTTCCTTTGTAAGTGCTGCCAAGGTCAATGTCAGCTTGAATTCTTTAATGCATACTGTAAGTGCTAGCCATGCAGATTAGATGTGCCCAGAGCTATTCTTATTTGTTCATCCAGCTTTTAAAAATACATGTTTGTGCTCTTCTATTAAAAAAATTTCCATTAAAAATCATCAGCAGTCCAAGCTTGTATCAAGTCTTTCATTATACTCATTCTCCACCTACTTTTCATTTTGCCCCAGCAATATGTACAAACAAGTTTCCAGCTGCACACTGCTGAATGTATCTTCATATTCAATAATAAAGGAATAATACATTTCCTTCATTTCCCAGATAAATTAATGGAATTAGGCTTTATAGGGAAAAAAAATAGTTCAATGTTAGGACTCGTTATGGGAAACTTAACATTTACTAAAATGCTGAACTAATAAAATTGAACATGGAATTGTATTTCCAATTGCTTTTATATCTAAAATGAATCTTTGCCTGTATGAACTATATGATTAATGGGACAAAATAATCCACAGTACAGTGATATTTCATGTCCCACTCATCCTATTAAGGCTCTTATTTTCCTGAAGCTTTCAAGGAAAGAGATCAGGGAAAAAGAGATAAATTTGGGTCTTAAATTGGGTTTTTATTTTTTAAATTATTTTTAGGTCAAATACGAGGTTGTTTGGCTATTGCCAGGTCTTCTTAGGGCCAAATCTTGTAGCATTTTTTTTGGCATCAATCTATTATTTGTTTTCTGGCATAGAAAATAATAGAAAAAATCCAATTCAGCCTGATTTCCAGTGCTTAAGGATCATTCCCATGCTGCCATACAACTCCATCTCCTGGCTTTAGTGTTGTGGAGAAAACTGTGTTTTGAAAAAGTTTAAACTATTTTTTTTTCCTGTCTCTTGCTCACTCATCTCTCATGGCTGTTCTTCCTGACGAGGATGCTGTATCCACGGAAAGATGCTGGTTCTGCTATTCAGACAGCTCTTACTGGGCTACTGTCAGTTTATGTCATGCTGGCTTCTTATAAAGAAGAGTGATCTCTGTGCAAGAGATCTTTTTTTTTGCTCAGTGTCTGAACCTAACATGAAAAGCAATGGCTTAATTGTAGTTTTTTGTTTGTTTGTTTTTAATATTTTTTGAGCAGATTTTTTTTTTTTTCATTTTTTTTTCTCACAGTAATGAAAGTCTAAAAAAGTCTTCCTTCTGGATCAAGGAAACATTTTGTTTAATATCAAACATAATATTTTTTTTCCAGTGTATATACTTCTAATAAAAGTAAACACCAGAGATACAGGGCTGAAGTTTAAGCACCTGGACAATGTGGAGCATTGCCCTTGGTAAGTAGTCACAACACTTAGACAAATATGTGAGGTTTAAATTCAAATTCTCCCTCAAGAAACCTCTTCTTCACTTTCTACCTGCCTGGTACATGTTCTAGGTGATGTACTTGTGACTAAGTCATTTAATTGCAGAAGTTCTTCTTTTTTTTTGTAGTTATTTTAACAGGAACTGACAGCTGCTTGTTCCATGTTCTCAATAAGTGTGTTAACATTTAACCTGTTACATCATTCTCATCTTTACCTTCATGAATATTTAAGTATTTGTACAAGGTAGAAGAGCTTCAGAAGGAGAAAACTTATTTAATCTAGCAATATCAGGTGATAAACTGCAACCTTTGGGATTTACATCTCTCTATGAAATCATGCTGAGTCTATTAGAAGCTTTCTTACCCCACATTCAACTGTGTGTCCACAGTTGAATGCTGTGTTGGATTTATACTGGTCTTGTGGAAGCTGTTGAAAGTATTACTATTTATTATCAGATGGAACATCATGCCTCAGATAATTCTTTTTTTTATGATGAAGACTGTCTTTAAACTGATTTGATAGTCAAGCTCCCTACTGTCAGTTTTATCAACCAGTAGTAATCAGTAGTAACCTCTGTCATTTTCTCTAATTAGTAGGGGCAATAACAGCAGTTTCTGCAGCATTTCCTACCCACGCAGACATTTCTATGCTTTATGAGTCTGGATCCTTTTCTATCTTCCCTAGAAAATGAGGGAGATGGACTCTGGAGTTTTTTTTCATTTATTTGTCATATAGAATATATACTGGTGCTAATTGTCCTGATTATTTATCTGGATAGAATCTAAATTCATCAGCAAATGTTCTTTTCTATGAAGACAAGAAGCCATGATGTCCATTTAATGACCCTCAAATGGTTGACAGTGGTTTATCTGTACTGATATCCTCAGTCTTTCTTGTTGAAGCAGACTGAGACAGACAATGTTCCTGAACCTCCACTGGCAGTGTTGGGTACCTTTCAAGGCCATGTTCTGAATGATGAGCATCCTTCCTGGGGGAGAAACATAAGGAAATATGACTTGAAATCTTACTTTTTACTGATACCCTTTATTTAACATTACTTCAGGAACCCACAACAAGGTGCACTTTCAGAAGATGCACTCTAACATATTTTCTCAAGCTGCTGAATTCCCTGTATTATTATCTGGTTTCTCATATCTGCTACAGTGTTAAAATAATAATTATTTATAATAAATTTTTATAATAAATAATTACAGTGTTTAAGAATTATGAGTAATGAGATGGTAAGACTATAAAATGTAGATCTGGGAGTCATACAAGCAATGTGATAAAAGGAGGGGAGGTACAAAGTAAATATCAGACAAATAAGATTTCAACAGACTGGCTCTTATTAATCTTTCCTGAAGACTAAAAATCAACACATTAAACAACAACAAAAAAATTATTATTGTCCTTTTTTTTGTGAGTGCATTATTTGACATAGAGATCAGTGAAATATTGTGCTAACTGGCAGGATGCACTGTCTGAGTGGAATACACACTTTCCAGAATATTTTTTGCATAGCACCGAAAAACAGTGAAATGGGAATATTCTGGATTTGCTCATCAGTCCATAAATCTGCAGTATCACAGAAATCTGCCACATGAACCTACAAATAACAAAGTAAAAATATTTATCAGACGAAGATGATCAGTATTATCCACCAGTTGATTGACTAAAATAGTTTCATCTGACATGTAGTACTTGTCACATGTAATAAAATATTATTGAATTTAAGGTGAAGTATATGTATATATTTTTTCCCAATTTCTTATAGGTTCATGGGTGCTTTTATGTTATTTTACAGTAGACTATAAAGCCTGTCTTTATTTTCAGTTATAATACTCTAATAAAATCTACTAAATAAGAACAAATTAGGCTTTGGTCTTCAAAGCAATTTGAAGGTTGAGAACCTGAAATTGTTCTGAGATGAGGATGTGCAAACAAATAAATGCCATGAAAAAGCATGTTATCTGGACAGTCAATACAAATAATTTTCTCTATAGACACACCATTCTCCAACTACAATACTTCTGCTGTTTTTCAACTCATAACAATTTCAACATATTTGTTGTAAAAAGGCTTTTAAATGATGCAGGTTCTTTATGTAGCTTTATTCTA
>JANHGL010023085.1:0-10578 GCA_024611195.1 Ceyx melanurus | reverse complement strand
TCTGCCATATTAGTCTCACCTTTGATCTTTACCCACAAGCTTTCAACCTTCTCCTTGCTGTCCCCCAGGCAGAGCTCTATACATTGTTTATATTATAATTGTTTATGTAGTTAGAATTTCTTTAGCTGCACGTGCTTTTCTGAATGTCAAAGGCAAGAATGCTATAATAACATATAGCTTAGAGCATGTTCGCATACTCTCCCTTGTTTTGCAGTTTGAACCAGACAAGGGGATGTTGTTTTCCTCCCAGGTTTCTGTTTTTACCAATGCTAGCACTTTCTGAAGATTAGACAAGAGACTGTAGCCTCAGTATTTGATTGAAAATAATTTTACTTATTTTTACTAAAAACATTAGTGGGATTTTACAACCCCTTGGTCTCATAGCAGCAGCATTCTGTCTTCTGTGTGTGCTGTATTCAGAATTGCGAATTTTTACTCTTTAAGGCTTGTTTCCTTAATTGGTGTGATACTCTTGTAAAACCTCGTGTTTTTTGGTAAACATAATTCTTCAGCTGGAATGATGTTACTTCTGCTGTAGGTCAAAAAGTTGCAGCTTTACAACCTGATGCCTTAAAAACCCACTCAAGAAGCACAGTTGGGGCTTTGTGGCTTCACAGATTTACATTAGTTTCCATGTTATTTATAGGGGATCATGAGAAGTCATTCATCCATTTCAAAAAAGCTGTTTCTGAAACTCCAGCTTCCTCTGTGCTGAGCCACCACGACAGACAAAGATATTCTTTTCCTTTCCACACAATAGTGTGTGGAACAGTCCTCACTGTTCCTGGCATCCCAGCAGGAAGGGAGCAGTTGGATTTTCTGTGGGTAAGGGTGTGGCTGGCCAGGCCGGGGCTGCTGGCAGCTGCTCTACCCGCGCTGTCTGTTGGCTGGCTGGGCGACGCCCATGGGCATGTGCCTGCCCCATCTTGTCAGCTCCAGGCCTCACTGCCCGATGATACTTGCCAGGGAAGGGGCAGCAGGGGGGTAGTCTGAGTCTTTGTTCACTGCCTTTGTCCTGCGCAAAGTGCTGGTGAAAGCCAAACAAGAGTAAAAAGGAGGCGCTTGTGGACAAGAAAATCGCTGATGTGTCTGGGGCAGTGAATCCCCAGGACAGACAGAACACACTGCTTGTAAATAGCTGTGAGAAAGAGGTTTTCATGAACTTTTTTATCCAAAGTAACCGTATGCTTTTGTGCAGTGTAAATGGTGTTATGAAAATGTAAAGTTCATTAACAAGCTGTTTATTTTTTTATCCACTTGAATGTAATTTAGAGATTATATACTGTAATAGGATTTAAAACATTATGCTGCTTAATCTTTATGATTTTACAAACATGTTAAGTACAGTTGGCAGGACCTACCGTTTGCCTTTGGTGTAAGGGTGTCCCAATGTAGAAAAGCAAGCAATACATGCTTATCTACAGAACTTCTGTTTATCTTATTGACATTAATAGAATAAGAGAAAACTCCATAAGCGCTGTACAACACAAACTTGATAAATCCACCATCTTAGTTCCATGGATAAGACAGTCCTGGTTTGAGGGAAATTTGTATCAGATATGAAGGGTGTTTGTACCCTCATGGTCAGTGAGCTGCTGCACATGGGAAGGTGTTTTAAAAAAAAGAAGTAGAAGGTAACCTGTTAGCTGGGACAAAGATAGTACTTCTCTTGAAAGAAGTAAAAGTTCTTTACCATAATACAGTGTATGAAGCTCTAAACTAATAGTCTGGGAACAGATAATTTCTTGTGTACAGTCTGGAGGCACAAGCAAGATGAAAGGCATTTGATGCTGACCAGTGAGAGCAGAGGGTGTTCTGCCAGATGCTGTAGTTCAGCACACTTAATGAATATAAAGTGAAGCCATCCTTCGTTAGCACAAAATACTTCTAGGCATTTCTTTATACTTTTGTGGTCTCTAAAATACATCTTTTTAGTTCACTTTCTAAGATTTTTTTAGTTCCATTTTTAACCCTTAAAATTCTGCACAAAGGTAAGCCTCCAAAGGGTTTTGTATTGCCTGGGATTCAGAATCTCATCTGCTTGTTCCTAGTGGGGGGACAAAAGCCCAAACCAACCAACCAACAACAACAAAACCCAAACAAACAACAAAAAAACCTCAACAAACAAAAACACAACAACTAAAAAAACACAAAACAAACAAAAAATCACCAAAAAAACCCAAACCTAGGAAAAATAACTACAAAAAGGGCACTTGCTCATAGACCTAATTTTGGGGAACCCCATCTCCCTGATTTACTTCTGCCCTGTCCTGAGCAGCTGATCAGGGGTTGCTGATACAGCCAGATGCTTTTGCCAGGTTAGTCCTTGTCCTGAACAAAACACTGATTATGGTTACTTTGTGATATGTTGCAGTCAGTGGTAGTAATTAAAAGAGACATGGGAATACTTCATCTGTTGCTGTCATGTTGAGTACGAACCATCTTCTTTGGGAAAAGGAAAACCTTCCAAACTCTTCCAGTGTGTGTTTCTTTGTTAAGAAATTTTGATCGGAGTGTAAGAAGTCATGCTGAGCTTGGCACAATGTGCAGTCTTTTAGTCATGCACCTTCGTCTGGGTCAGCCATATGCTGAGCCGAGTCTTGCCTGCGTTTGTTGTCACCATTAAACCCTTAGGGTCACAGCCACAACAGGGAGATATGACTTGTATTCGCGTTCCCTTACTGCTGTACTTTCACAACAATTAATTGAACGTTGCACCCTCAAAGGGTGTGATTTTACACTGATTTTGAGACATGGAACTGTTTTGCCCCTTGTTTAAGTCTACACTGAGAAGTCACGGAATATGGCCAGCCTGCTGAAACACTGGGAATTTTTGAAAGAGCGATAACAGTGTAGGTGATAAGGTGTGTTGTTAAATAGAAAACACAGTTTTAACACTAACACACTGGAGCTTGTCACAAACCAGGTAGCACCAATATTAAGAGCATAGACCATGCCAGGGGCAGGTGTCTGTCCCTCATAGGCAGAGAGCAGCCGAACAAGCCTTGTCTGTTCAGCCTTTTTGTGAAGTGGCAGAAACAGTGGTAATTTAGAAACTGGTGTTAACTTTTCCTGCTCTTCCAACCAGGACATTTACAGCTCATCCGGTTTGTTTGTTTGTTTTAAAAAAACCCACCGTGGGAGTAATTTATCAAAAGCACCACAAATCCATCCAGAAGTGTGAATACCCACCTTGGAAAAATCGAAGCTAGATGCGTTTCTACACTAAAGCACCCAAGTGCTAGCATTGGCAGTGGTGGGAGAAGAGTGCCCTGGCTGCCTCCTTTTTGGCCCCCAGCACAGGCCTGGGGCCCACCTTGCCCCCTTTCGTGCCCCGAGTAGACCCACCACAGTACAGGCCTGGAGCCGACCTTGCCTCCTTTCGTGCCCAGAGGAGAACCACCACGCTTCCTGGCATGGCTCTGGCTGGGGCTTGTTGTGGGCCTGGGGCAGCTGCAGCCAGCAGCTCCCTGCCTGTGCCACCTGCGCAGCCTCCTGCTCCTCCTCCTCCTCCACACCATGTGGTTCTCAGATGGGTGCTTTCATTGGTCCAAAGGGTCAGGTAGACTGAGGCTCTCCTTATCAGAGGAATTCTGCCTGGAGAAAGACATCCAGAAATAAAACCAGCATGTGAACAGTGCAGCTTCAATAAAGATACCTATTTGTCAACCTGTGTCACCCCATAAACCTAAGGAGAATGTCTTTTTCTTCATCCTGTTTCCCCCTTATGTCTGTTCTTTGTTTCTCACACAAAATATCAACTCTTTAGCATTTTGGTTATTTCTTAGAATGGGTCTTTTCTTTGCATAAAATAAACTTTGGATGTTTATTTGGTTTGCTGAAACCGTGTGGAAAGCAGTAATTGTGTTGTACTGAAAAATTAATCCACTTAGTCATGGGAAGCACTACTTAGCCTTTTTTCTTTCTTTTCTGTTTTTTTTTTCCATGCAAGAGTCAATTTTAAGGAATTACAAATTAAATTAAGAAATTTAATTGTAATAATTATTTTGATAAACTTGTTTTCATTTGGGGGCAAAAGCAAGCCCATTCCATACTACTAATTTACCTTTTCTACAGAAAGCAAAATTACTTCTGAAAATGGTATTCTTGTGCTTCCATTCCTTTTATTCTTCAAATTCTAAACATTTGTCTTGTAAAACAGATCCCTCAAACTGTTTGATGGAGACTGCTAAGCCAGCTTAGGAAATCTTAATGTTTAAGCATGTAATTGTCTACACAGAGCCCTAGACTGGTAAAATAGCTTGTGTCTCTTGCTGTGTTTATTGTGTGTTGCCTTTCACTTGTGTTAAACCAGTCATGCTTGCACTTTTTTTGTTGGTTTTGGTGGTTTTTTTTAATCTTCCTGGACATGTTCTGGATCTCACTGTACAGAGCTTCTGTCTCTGTTAGAAACACAGCAGGGAACCATCTCTTTACTGGCTGTTAAAACCCCTTCCAGAAAAATTTCAACATGTCTTCATTGGCCTTAGGAACATCCAAGGGAAAACATTAAAAGCTGTGGACAGTGGTGGGTCTGGCTGTCCAAAGCATGGCTCTAAGAGCAGCCAGTCCCCAAAGGAGCCATCAGTGGGATGGGGTGAGGAGGGGGACCAGCTCTCTGTTGTGCACAGCAGAGCAGTGGAGACACCAAGGCTCTGGTGTTGGGATCCATAGCTGAAGGCAGAGACCAAGGACCTGAGGCAGATGTTCCTGAACGTGTCTACTTGTCTGTCCCTGGAAGAATAAATCAGAGGGTTTAGGGAGAGCACACTTGGTACTCGGTCAAGAAGAGGACTTCCTACACTTGCCTGCGGGCACCAGTGCAGAGCAGTTCCAGGGGGACCTGACCTGGTATGGCTGCTTCTGTCCTTCATAAAAACCCACGCTGCCCATGGCCTGTGGGCCACGCTTGACAGCATCACAGGTATCAGCAGTGTCTCCTGGCACTGTGTTCTCTGTTAAATACTCACCAGTAAACTGTGTGCTTTTTGCTCTCTTCTTCCGCACGTTTGTTACTCTTGACTACTGAAAAGGCTTTTCACAGCCTTATTTATTGTTCAATGAGAGCTGGAGGTCATAGCCAACCACACTTGCTTGGTATGACATTGATGCACAGTGTAATCTACCTCTCATCGTCGTGGCCTTTCACTTACACCTTTATATTTCATGACTTTAGGAGTAAACTTTTGAAGGAACAGACAATATTTTAGTAATTGCGGCACTTGAAGTGCTCAGAGGTGATCAAATTGCAACAGGTTTTGGATGCTGGAGTATCCGGTGCTGAAACCCAGTGGCTTTTCAGTTCTGCCTGCATTCCTTTTGTACTTCTGAAACAGTGCACAAGTAGAAGGAAATGGTTGAAAATACACCAGAAAATATACCAGTGAATGTGTTTATCAGCTAGTGCAACAGGTTGGACTTAATGATCTTAAAGGTCTCCTGCAACCAAAACCATTCTATGATGCCATGATTCTACAAAGCTGATGGAGTGACACGTTTTCCTGCAACATCCTGGTCCTCGGGAACGGTATGTTGAGTGTGTTGCAGGTGCAGTCTTTCACTTTTCTGCATCCCTCAGTACAATACACAAGTTCTAGCAGTGGCCTTGGTCTGCATTCCATCCCTGGTATACATGAGGTGTTATCACTGCTAGAAGCAGACACTGTCTGCAAAACATGCTGCTAACTTGAGAAAGTGCAGTTAGTTAGAAAACATGAGCTGAAAAGTAAAACCACTGAACAGAATTTGTTCAGTTCTCACTTAAACCAGGACATAGTCAAATACAATATATTCATTATAGTGATGCAAAAAGTAGTTCACCTTTTTTAGCCATAGTTGTGCATTAAAAATGTGTTAAATTTAGTATGTGAACAGACTGTGGCAAGAATAGAACAGGTCAAAAGGTGGGACATACAGGGTTAGTTGTTACAGAAATACAGTTATTTTTGTTTTATCATCAACAAAGATTAACTTGCACATCAGTATTTCTTGGAGTTGAAATCTGAAGTTTAGATATTTAAAATTGCATATGCATTAATGCTTTTAGATGTTGTCATTGGACAAAACTGAAATTTGCAAATGGATTCCAACAGGGTATGTGCGATACTTTATGGTAATCCCAAATACTTCTTAATTACCGTTGTTAAATGAGTCCTCAAATAGAGACAGTGGGAGGGCTATGAAGGGGCCATCTGAAATCCTTTGCATGTAGAGAAAAGAATGACATAAACAATTTTGTTGTCTCTGGTGTGAGAGCCTGGGCAGCATACAGTGAAACTGGTGTTTGAAACAGAGTCCTTCTTTAGGCACCATGTCATTAAGCTCTGTATCCTTATGCCCCATGATGCTATTTTGTCTCAGAAGACCCACGAGGAGCTGCTGGCAGTGAGGGTGGCCAGGAGAGCTTTTGGTATCCTTGTGTTTCTCCCTGGGTGCCGGCTCCCTAGGTGCCAACCAAGAGTTGGCCACAAATAATTTGTCCAAGCTCCTACAGCTCTGTTTGTGTCCAAGTAACATGCAAGGTTGGACCTGATAATCTTAAAGATCTCTTCCAACCAAAATGATTCTATGATTCTGAGATGTCTCAGAGACAGCAGGTAGCCTCAGCCCTTTATAAGTAGAACAGAAAAGGCTATTAACTGTACTTCCCCTTTGCATTGTGAAGGGAGAGACATGTTTTTGGAAATGGGTATTTCTGGGGCCACAATTTGTACTGCTGTGGTCACCTGAGCTCCACACAGGTTCATGGTCCAGTGCCACTGTCCAGTGAGACGGTGCTCTAGAAGGTGGGCAAGAGAGGGTTGTGCTGCATGAGGGCAGCTCCAAGGCATGGCCAGGCGTGTTGAGCTCAGGGGCTGCCCCATCCCAGCCAGATGGTCCTGTCCTGCAACTGATCACCATGCGTGTTATGGCTGATCATGGATCCAGGATCCCCTTGGAAGAAACAAAAATTGGTATTTTCTGCAGCAGGCCTTGGGTTTCCATGTCCCAAACCATCTACTGAAGAGGTTGGAACTCTTCCCAAACCAGTTTGTCTTAGGAACTTTGGCAGCACACTGGACTCTTTCTTCTGGGAGGTTTCCCATGCATGCTGGCTGTGTTGAAGTGTAACACTTGCGTTTTTTCCTAAAATACCCCTCCATATCTTAGTCCAAAGGAGAAGAGGTTGATTACTTCCTCCACATCCAGGACTGGGTTTGATATTTGAGCAGATGGAGCAGGAGGTTCTGATGCTGATTGGCCAGTCCTAGTGATGCAGGTGCATTAAGCTATGTCCTGGTGGCCATGAAGAGCTGATTGAGCATGGGCTGTGAGAGAATGAAGGGGGTTCAGTCACCCTGTTGAGATCCTGGTTGTCTGCTGGCTACACCAGTTCCTCTCTCTCTTTCCAAAGATGTCTGGTGATAGATGTTTCTGTTGCATGACTCTCCCTGATTGTGTGGGTACTGGACCTACACAGCAATATAGCAGGGACACCTTCCAACTGGTTGACACATCCAGTCTGAGAGCTGCTCCCCCCTCATGCAGAACAGGCCTCAAAGGCACTTTGCTTCCTCCAGCTGCCCAAAACAGTCAGCTTTAACCTCAGTCTTCTTTTGGTGACAGCACTGGAAGGAAAACAATGTACATGTATGTTCAAAAAGGGCCACTCTGGGACGTGGGAACGGAATGACGTAGCAGACCTTCTGTCTCACAGCTGTAGCAACGTGGAGAGGCTGACCTCATCACAAAACCAGAGCATTTGCTCAAAAGATGATTTCGTAAATTCCCAGAAGCCAAGGAGCCATCTGCATTTTGAAGTATCAACTTAGAAAGACAAGCCCAGACATCACACCATTTTTTTCCTTCCTCTTACTAGTTGTTTCGTTCCATACGAAATTTTTTGAAAAAATATTTTTCATCATCAGTATTTCCTTTTAGAAATTAACTATTTTAATGAGGTTTATTGATTGTTTTTAGGTAGTGCCCCATGATTTGCTTAACAGAGAGATTTATTGATTGTTTTTAGGTAGTGCTTAACAGAGTTAACAAATAAGATGCAGTTGCAGCAGAAAATAGGTGAATTAAGGAAGAAAAGAATACATATAGAAGAAAATACCAGAAAGCTCTAGGCATGGGCTCTTTCTGCTGCCTGACCCACAGGACAGAGGACAATCTCCATTCTTGATATGTTTGTCCACAGGCCTGAACTTGGAGCAAGTGCAAGTGGTTTGCCATCATCCCCCCATGTCTTCCTGGTGCCAGCAGGATTGTGATACGGGTATGGTTACACATGTAATTTATCAGACAATCACCTTGGATTCCTTACGTGCAGGAAAACTCCAGAGGTTTCCTAAACTTGGAAGCACCTCACATGGTTTGTTTTCCTTATTTAAACTTTCAGATGTTTTCAGAAAATTCCAATAGATGTTTGTACTGAAAACATTTGATTATATATTTTTATGCCATCGTCTTTGTTTTTACATAGCTTTTAACCACACTGTTTCACCTTAACTCCTGTTATTTGGGGTTTTCTTTTGGGCAGCAACTGAAGGTCACAGAGCTGCAGTGAGCATCCGAAAAGGGAGGCCATTTGCTATTTATTCTTCCATTTTCAAAAGACAGCAAACTGTAATTGAAACCAAGTTGCAGCAACTTGTTAAATACTTCAGGACCAGCACCCATTTTATGCGGCGCTGATATTTAGGCTGCAGCTGCTGCAGATAAACGCAAGGCCCCAGATGGTGACTGTCTAATCCTCATGAGAATTCATGTCCTAGAGGCTGCTCTTATCTGTCTAGGCCTGACATTGTCTGCAAGTCTGCTATAAGGGGGAATAATATAAACATGCTAAGCATGAGTTTCACTTCCTTGAATAACACAAAGACATAGGAAGTTAAATGTTACAAGAATAGAGTTGACATTACTGAAATTCTGTACTAATTTTGTTACCCTAATAGGTAGCTGGTGGTTTTAGGGATAAGGTGCACACTCCAAACATACTGATAGTATTTTGCCACTCAGAATTGCGGTTTAAAGAGAGCATTTAAAGAATATGTTTCCATTAGTTTTGTCTTTGCTGCCAGCCACTATTAGCTCATCTGGGTGACTTCAAAGACGTCACTTCCCACTCTCATCAGGACTGTGCAGAAGGTGGCGGGAATGGTCCAGTTGTTCCATTTCCCTGAAGAAGTGTGTCCTGGTTTTGTTATCTTTGCTCTCCTGTACCCATGCACCCATTTGACTTTCCTCACAGGTGTGAGGCTCCTGCCAGCACTGCAGGGGACACTTCAGTCCCTCCAGGCAGGCAGACAGACAGGCTTCTTCTGCCTCCTGACCTGGAACATACCCTGTCACTTCTCTATTTTAAAGTTTGGCTGTATTGTTGTCACTTCTTTATTTAGGTTTATCTTAACTTTATGTTACTTTGCTACTACATAGAAGGGAAAATTATTCAGTGTCCTGTTTCCTTCCACATACGCCTTTAAAAGCAGCCTGTGTTAGTCTATAGGTGACCCAACTTTAAAAAGCAGTGTTAATCAGATACTGCAGGTGTTTCTGCTGTGTTCGCCTGTGACTTGACTTTCTCTTGTCAGCTCTCTTCTCCATAGCAGTTTTTAATGATGTATTTATTCACTGCCTGGAGGAATTGGAAATTGAAATTATTACCAATAAGGAGTTAAAATTTGCAGAGCTGTAGAGATTAAAATACAAGTGTGTCTACCTGACACTGTCTCAGGGGCAGCAAACACATAGCACTGACTCAAAAGCATCCAGTTAATTTTATTTTTTTTTAAAAAAACAATAAAGTATAAAAAAGGTTTCCAGAATGGTGTTCATAGGAACACGTTATCAGAGGCAAGTAAGTTTGGAAAGAATGTTATAAGGCTAAGTAAAGGAAATATTTCATTATTGCAAGAAGATAAAATTTGCAGTACTAGAAACCTTACATGGTTACCAGCCTTTCTTGAAAAGATGTATTACTGAGCTTTTCTGTACTGAAAGTGTGATTTTATTTTATTTTTTTCTGGCAAAGGCAGAATTGGAATATAGCAGAAAATGCTACAGCCTGATATATCGTCACGGTCATCAACAACTCTATCATCAACAGCTGTTAAGTTTGTGCTGATTTTAATTGGTATCTAATGTATACTTTGTTATGTTGTTCCACTCCATACATGAAACATTCCTGAGGCACTCGGGTTTCTCATGTTTCTTGCCAATTTTATCTTTTCTTGCCTAACGTATTACTTGTTGCTGAAAAATAGAGCATCTTAGGTGGTTCTGCAAAAATGTACATCTAAGTCTCTCCAACACTGCAAATGGAATAATCATTTGGGGGATTTCTGCTTTGTTTAAAAGAGTTAAAAAAAGTTTTAGAATTTTCATTGAAAACAAACTAAAATCTTGAAGCATTTTTACTGTATAAAAGAAGAGAAAAAAATCCTTGCGTTTAACTATTGACAGCTTTGGTCTAATTTCAGTCCAGCTGCACTCAGAACAGAGCATATGCACTTTTTATATTGAATCACAGATTCACAGATATTAGGGGTTGGAAGGGACCTAGAAGATCATCTAGTCCAACCCCCCTGCCTGAGC
>JANHGL010023076.1:97899-116761 GCA_024611195.1 Ceyx melanurus | reverse complement strand
ATATAACATTTAATATAAAATATATAAATATATTAACACACATATCTCCAAATTATTTGGTTTTAGGAAATATTCCTACTACCCTGACCCTATCCAATGACATCCAGACTGTATAATTCCTCTCTGAGCTATAAGAGTATTTGCCTTCTAGTCCCAAATCTCAAATTCAGAACACATGAGCAATATACACCAGCTGGGGTTACTAAAATCTGGTAGCAAAACAGGGAAGATTTAAGGTTAAAAAAAATAGAAACCTTCATATCTGACTTCATATCTGTTCTTATATTTGAACATTTGTATCAGTAAATGGTATATTTTACTTTAGTCTTTAATCCTAGGCTATATTGCATGCCATTCTGCCAAGAGATATTTGCTCAGTCTTTTTAGCATGTCTGCTTTCTAAGCTCACTCCTCTTTCTCTGGTATCTTAAAACACAGTGCTCAGTTCTGATTTTTAGGTAATGAAAAGTGATCATCTGTGTATTTGTGTGAAGATACTCTTTCACAACTGGCAGAAAATAAAAAACATGATGAGAAGCTCATGTGTTTGAGATGACAGTTTTCTAAAGGATATCTATATTCTGAAAAATTAAGTACTGCAATTTCCAGGATAGCATATGATGTTGTTTACAATACACTTCGTCATCTGTTTAGTTGTATTCACCCTTTTACAAGCAAATGGGGAAAGTTAAAAAGACAAAACCCACCATGTCTGATCCAAAATGAAATCTGAATTGGATCCACAGCTCTATGCTTTGGGCATTATTATGAAATCAAAACAAAGGAAGTTTTTGAGGAAACAAAACATAAATGCAAAATCAATCTCAATCCAGAAAATTATGCTGACAAAATTTAGATGTTTCTTGTAGACCAATACAACAAACGTGCTTTCTATGGCTAATGCAGGACTTCGCGAATCAGAAAAGGTTTCTGTCTCTGGTATAAATCTCAGTCAGCAAATGTTACAACACGTTAGCAGTCATTCAGAAAGGATATGAAGAATGTTCTATTTCACCAGAACATTAAAAAGCTTTCAAATAGTACAGAATGCAATTACCCAAATAAGAACCAGGTCACTGAACTGGAACTGCTGTCCTGACCTATGCCAAAGCAGCAGTTGTTTTTTGTTTTGGTTTGTTTTTTTTTTAACGGTGACTGATATTAAAGATGTGACATAGTGGCTCATTAGATAGGTAGACTGTGCAGGAGGGAGATAGACAGGAGAATCAAAAGTCATTTTAAGGAGAAAATTAAAAATATTAATTAAGGCTTGTTGTTGTGTTTTTATATATTCATAATATATAAACAGGCCCTATACTGTTACAAGTTCAGAATTATGAGGACAAAGAACAAGTAATCAAGAGGCAATTTAGTCTATCATGACAGTAAGGAAATTAAACAATGACCGTTTTCTTTGTTTTCCTTTCAGTTTAATAATGACTCAGTGCTCTGAGTTTTGACTTTTGTCAGTTTGTGGCAATTGTCAAATGAAAATATTTTTTTTCTTGGACTAACATTGTTTTAAAAAGACAAGAAATATCCTCATTAGGAACTGCACTTTCTTATCAAAGGTGGTAATCCTGAAGTTGATCTGAACAAAACTACCCAAACCTTTTTTGGTGGCCATAATTTCCTTTTTATTTCAAAAGTTTCATGGTGTAAAGCCTTTGTTACAGCTCATCCACTTTAAGATGTGGGAAAGCAGCCTGTTGGCTATGAAAATGTAACTCATAGACCAGTGATGATGTGTTAGGAATTACAATACATGTTGAAAAATAAATTTACTGTAATGGAAAGTGATTGTCTTGAGTGGTTTATTCTAATCTTAAAGATTCCTATGGGTTTTATTAATTAGGACAAAAATAAATAAATAAATAAACCAGATCTTTCCAAACTGATATCATATTTTTTAATAAAACATCCTAGGAGTTGAGGATGTAGACTAAGCTTCAAGGAACTCCTTCACAAATCACAGAACCAGGAATATTCATTAAATAAAATAAATGTGTTGAAATAATGATTTGAAATGTATTCTCTTTTTCTGCCAATATAATGAACAAATGAAAATTTACTAAATTTCTTTGCTCTTTTCATATGAAAGGATGAATGTCCCATCAGAACTCATGTACCATTTCATTTCAATCAGTCTGAGCTAAATATTTGATTAAAAAATAGGAAGATGCATTTATTAATTTAAAACAAAACTAAGGTTACATCATTAAACAAACTGTGAATAACATTATCCTCAAAGGAGACAATGCCCTTGAAGAAAAGAAGGTCAACATCATCTTGGGCTTTATGTTAGTGTAGCCAGAAGGGATAGGGAAGTGACCATTACTCTTGCCCTGGTGAGACATATCTGGAGTGCTGTGTTAGTGCAGTTATGGCCTCCCCAGTATAAGACAATGCTATGCTAGAATGAGTCTAGTGGAGGCCACCAAGCTGGTCAGGGATCTGGAGTAAAGAACAAGGAGAGACTGAGCAAGTCAGTTTTTTTCAGCCTGGAAAAGAGAAAGCAAGGTGGAAGAAACCTTATTGTTTTATTGAGTTACTTGAGCAAAGATGACAGAAGAAGACAGAGTTAGGCTTTTCTTGGGGGTAGCAGCAATAGAAAGAGAGTCTATGACACAAACTAGAACATTAAAAAATCCAGTTAGTCTTTTCATTTTTTTTAATACCAGACAGCTTGCTCTGAAAGGCTGTAGGTTTTCCATCCTTGAAGGTGTTCAAAATTCAACTGGACAAGTTGAGAGTCTTGCTGTACTTCAGATGTGTCTTCAAATATAAATTATGATTCTGTGGGGTTAGGATTCTGTTCTGTTAGGGTTTGTGACTGCCCTAACGCCTAACAGGTGAAGATGGATACTAAATATACTTGGAGATAAATGAAAGTTTAATTTCTTTAAAGAGGTTATATTGTTTGCATATATAGCATATTTAGACAGTTTATATATGTGAACATATAATACATATATTTAGGCAGCATATGTGGATATATATAAATTCTAGGAAAGGTAGAATCATAGAATCACAGAATGGTAATACATTGTAAAAGCAATTGCCACAGTATCACTATGGTAGACAATTTATTGTCCCTTGCTATGTAAAATGAGTCTAATATAATTATATTTCTGTTATCTCAGATGAAATATTTCTATGTAAAGTCTACAGCATGGAGTATAGTAAGTTATCAGATTGAGGGAAACACATCAGACTATAGAGTAAGGTTGATTAGTCAAGATACACCTAAGCTGTGGAGGCCAGAATAATATTCCAGGTTCTTTTGTGCACTCAAAATAAATCCTAAGTTCACATCTGGATGAGACTGTGTACCATGACTCACCTGTCTCTTTTTTTTTGTTGTTTTTGGTTTGTTGTTTTGTTGTTTTTGTTGTTGTTGTTGTTTTGGGTTTTTTTTCTGGTTTTTTGTTTTTTGTTTTTTGTTCTATTGCAAAGAAAGAGGAATATGGACAGAGAAGGAGCCACAGTATGACTCAGAAACCAGGACTGGGAGGCACACCATGGGTACATTTCGATACAGTGCAGGGAACATGAGTGCAATTGCCAGAAATGCCAGGTCTAAATTAGCTCTAATAGACTTTTTCTGACTAAAGTCATGCCCAGGCTTCCTGGTAGTTTCAGGACTTAAGGAAAATGCAGGAAGAGATAAGATAACCCCAGAAACTTCACTTCACTTTGAAGTTTTATTAGAGAGCTTACATTAAGTTTAATAGTGAGGCAGAGTTTTACTGTAGGAATCTGTTCCAAATATTTTCACATGAGCATCTGCTGGTCCAGGTTTGTCGTCATTCTGTATGTCCTGAATTAGCCTATTTGCCTCCTCCACTGAATATATACTCAATGATTCTCACCTAGGTATGTCTCCAAAATGCAACATAGAATTTATGGATGTTTGTAGATGCTAAATGACTATTTGCTTTTGTGTCTTTGAGGCTAGTCGGTGGCTAAAGTTTTTGACTGCTCCTTTGATTCTCTCATCTCTGAAAAAATAAGAAATATTCAATGCTTCTTTTTATTTTTAAAAAAATAATATCAAAATAAAATAAATATGTTGTATACAGTTAGCTAGAAAAAGCTATTTTCTATTTTCTGTTTGGAAACAAAATATAAGGGTAATGGTTTATCTAAGAGAGGAGCACAAAGCATGGGAAAATTAGAACTCAAGATGTCAAAGGGAAACAGACCTTCCGTCAAATGCAAACCAGAAAGGGCCTCCTTCTTTCTGACATCAAAATGAATGGTTCTCGGTAAAGTTCTGCTGGCAGAGTGTGGTTATTTGGGTAAAACCCTATGGTTGGTTTTCACACTCTATTGTTAAATAGACTCTGTGAGTCATCCAGACACTGAAGGTGTTCTGAAAGTGTTTGGCATGAGCATGTCATCAGAGATATTTTTTTCCTACCTGATTGAATGAGAAAATGATCACCAACCTTTGACATGGACTGAAAGTTGACACCTCTTCCCTTTTCCAGAATGGGAAAGTGCTGGGAAACTAAGAAATTAAAATTATATCATTAAGCTCCTGGGAAATATTGAGCTACCAAATTAGTTAATGACAATTGTGATTGATGAACCTGGGAATTTGCAGAGTTATTTATGACTTTAAATCACACAGGGTATTCTTCCTCATATTAATATTTCATTAGTGTTTTTTAAAAGTTACAAACACAATTCCAAGAGACATTCACTAAAAAGGTCTCTTAAATGTGAATTTGAGATATTAAATTGCCAAATAGATAGAATTATAGAATGTTCAGGGCCAGAAGGGACCTCCAAAGGTCATCTAGTCCAGCCCCCCCTGCAGTGAGCAGGGACACCCTTAGCTAGACCAGGCTAACTATAGCTAGTTTTGCAGTTTGTATGTGTGTAATTATGAGAATATGTAGGTGTTTTGAACACTGAGAAGATAAAATGATCCTGTCAATTTTTCCAGTTTTAAATCTGAGATCAGCTGGGAGTCATTAATTATTTTTTTGTTCCCATTTGTACATCTGACCAAATTAAGGACCTGCTGCTGTCAGAATCTTTTCCATAAGTTTCATCTGACTCACATCCTCTCATCTGATAAGTGACATGATCCTGGTTAATAGGTCATTTATTACATGAACTAAAATATTAAAAAGATTATTGTGTAGCAAAACAATTCCTGCCCTCATTTCTTGTCAGTCATTAAAGTAATATTCAAGTATGCCGAAGACATGCTCTTTATAATAGAAACAATATGTCCCTGCTTTGATATTTCTTTATATTGATTTAGGTTTGTGATTTAAGTTTGATCTTACTTTCTTATTTTCTAAATATATCATTAGTCTTTGAATATTATGTTGTGTGCTTTAACTGAGAGGTTGAATAAGATAGGTAGGTGGGAAATGAAACTATAAATATTTGCAAGGTACGTGTTTGTGAGTGAGAGCAATGCTGACTGCTTTGGAAGCGGAATAGGCAATAGACATACAATGAAGCACTCTATTCGTGCAAGCCCGGAGGCGATCCTGGAGAACAACCTTTCCTTGTCGCTGCTGCCGGCTCCCGCAGGGCTGGACCCGGGGAGCTGCGTCGCGGAGCAAACTTCCCCCAAAGGGCTGAGCTCGCCAGCCTGGTGCCTGCAGCCGGAGCCGGCCTCCGGCTTGGCGGGCAGGGGCCAGGTGTCCTGGAACAAGTGCGGCCCGGGGGGAGACTGGCTGCCCGGTGGCAGGCAGAAGGTCTGCGAGCAGATGGGCTCTGATGTCCGAGACCTCAACGCGCTGCTGCCCTCCGTGCCCTCCCTGCCGGGCAACAGCAACTGCACCATGCCGGTGAGCAGCGCGGCGCAGTGGGCACCCGTCCTGGACTTTCCCCCGGGGGCCTCCTACGGCTCACTGGGGCCGCACTCCTTCATCAAGCAGGAGCCGAGCTGGAACGGGTCGGACCCGCACGAAGAGCAATACCTGAGCGCCTTCACCGTCCATTTCTCCGGCCAGTTCACCGGCACGGCCGGGGCTTGCCGCTACGGGCCCTTCGGCGCCCCGCCGCCCAGCCAACCGCCCTCCGGCCAGGCTCGGATGTTCCCCAACGGGCCCTACCTGCCCAACTGCTTGGAGAGCCAGCAAGCCATCCGCAACCAGGGTAAGGGCAGCGCTGCCGGGCGCCCCGAACTCGGGAGAGCCGCCCCCAGAGGCGTCTGCTTAGCCTTGCCGGGCCGCGCTGGAGGTAAACACCCAGCCCAGCCTTTCTCCGCAGCAGCCGGGCAGGGTTAAGCGAGCCAGCCCTTCCTTGCCTCCCTTCCCTGCCTGTGCGGCAGCCACGTCGCTCTGGGGAATTTTAGGAGCCACGAGTTGCTTGCCCCCACCCCTCCTATGGGGCAGCGGGCTGCGAGGGGCGGCTCTAGCAGGCGGGCCCGAGCCCCCCCACCGCCCTCCCCGGGTTGGAGCAGCCTCTCGTCTCGAAAAGGTTTGTTCGGGACGGGGACGGCTCAAGTCCTGAAATGGAAATGGGGCTGGTGCCCCCGAGACAATTCCCTCTACAAATCTTGGGGGTGCGGGGGGGAGTGTTACCTTCAAACCTCCTGAATCTGAAAGCCTATGTCCGCACGTTAATGCTTTCAAGACCCCTTTTCGAGTTAACCTTGGGAGCTCAGAACCCCCCAGGCCGGGCTGCACAAACAGGGCCGCGTCGTAGTTTCTTTTCAGCATCTCCGTGGCGAGGACATGCTGCTGTTCGCACCGCCCTAAGAAATTCCCGTGGGCTGCACAGCCAGGCGATGGGTCATCCCCTGCGTGTGGCAACCGGGATCATCATCTAACCGTTTTTCTTCCAGCGGCTGCAGTATAAACATCTGCTGGTGCAAACGCAGGGAAGGGAGAGGAGGCGAGCGTGCGGAGAGCTTGCCCGAGACCTTTCGGGTCTTGATCCTCCTCCTGCAGCTGGCCCCGTGTTGCCGAGAGCCTGCCTCGGCATCTCCGGCTCTGAGCAAGGGGCTGGGAGAGTTTGGCCGCGGGCGATCGGGCCGGAGCGGCCCTGAGACTCGGGACAGGGGAGCGGCGGAGGGTGCGCGGCCTGGCCGGAGCGGGACGACTCGATGCAGTCCCGCCGCTTTCGGCGCGGGCTCGTTTTCACCCAGCCCGCATCTCGGGCTTGCTGAGCGCCGCGGCGGCAACCGCGCAGCGACAGAGAGGGCTGGGGGAGACCACCCAGGGAAGACCCGGGCGATTTGGCCTGTTCCCGGCTCCCTGGCGGCTGGCGAAGGAAGGCAGGGAGAGGGCCAGAGTGGAAGCCCGGCGGGCGTGCTGTGTGCTACGCGCCGAAGGGTGGCTCGAGGCCGGCGTGGAGGCCCGCGGAGACGTTTGCAGTGAGGAAAGGCGATAGTGGCAGATAGTGGCTGGTTGTTCAGCAGTGGAACTGCACACGGGTCGCAGTCCCGGTTCCACTGCTCTGCTGCCTTCCTCCACCGGCCTCTGCCGCCGCTGTCGCTGGGCTCTAATGGTCGGCAATCGCGGATCGGGGGGTTAGAGCTGCGTCGCCGTGCCTGGATGAAAAAGATGGGCAGAATCGCTGGAGCTCGGAGGGAGGCTCGACCGCGCTGGGACAGGCCGGCAGCGAGGGCCCGGGGCCGCTACGTGTCCTGCGGGAACCCCAGGCTGCGAGAGGTGGGACATGGACGGGAGCGACCTGCGATCGCCCCATTGCGGAGCTCTGGGGATTATTTGTTTGGTGCTTTGTTTTAGACGTCTGAAAGGATCTTAGACATCGAAATGGATTTGTAATCGCTGGGTCAAAATATCGACGAGGAGGTGGAGAGTGAGGGATTTAAACTCGGCCCTGGGTGGGTGAGCATGAGGGCAACGGACAACATAGCTGCGACCCCGCACCATTCTGTCGTCCGAGTTTAACCACCCCGAAGAGAGATGGAGCTTTTAACCTATCAAAACACGGAGCCCGTGCTGGGCTTTACTCGATCTCCGGCGCTCTGCGGGCGGTGCTCGGTACGCGGCACTGCAAGCCCTGCACGCACACCTGTGATGTCTGGTTACATCTCTCTCTGCACCTCCTGGCCCCGGTCGGGAGGATCGAGGCCCTGCAGGGGCCTGAAGGAAAGGCCCCGTCACGGGGCCCGTGTCCCGGTTCCCTCCTCCTCTCTGCCAGTCAGAGCCACTTCTCCCGCGGGGCGTGGGTGGCGGGGTCTCTTCAGCTCGGGGCTGCCTCCACGCAAGGAGGGACTGGGACTTACCCACAAGTGTTTTCGGTGACACACAGTGACACAGTGAGCTCCTTCGGCAAGGGGTGTTTGTTTTTTGTTGGTTTTTTTTTTTGTTGTTTTTGTTTTTGTTTTGGTTTGTGTTTTTTTTTTTTTTTTATCTTTTATGGGTGGATAAAATGTTCTTGCTTTGGCTCTCCTCAAGGTTGAAGTTTTGTTGGTTGTTTTTTTTTTTTGACGGTTCCTCCGACCGTGGGAAAGACGCTACCTTGGCTCTGCGATGACATTTCTGCCAAGTCTGGGATGGGGTGGGGGTTAAAGCTTTGAAACTTCTGCCCAATTTTCCTCTTCTCGTTCTCCTCTTTCATCCAGCTGGGCTCCTCCAACAACTGGATGCCTCCAGCGGGCCCCGTTCTCCAGCAGATGTACAACTTTCAATTATTTTCAGCACATTTTAATCAGGCCTGGCTCTGATAACGCCCTAATTAAAGAGACCTCACTATCGGCAGCTCGGTTCAGAACTCAACTTTCTTATCACATTCCTGAAGCTTTGGGTCAGGCAACACCGGAAAATGCGGCCAAAACCTCGTTCTGATCCGAGCTGAGTTTTGAAGGTCACCAAAAGTCTGCGCCGGGCCAACAGTAACGTAGAAAGTGTCAGTGTTTTCTGCAAGTTAAAAAAGAGCCAGAGGAAAATAGGGAAAAGGGAGTTGAAGGTTGAGCCTCTACCCTGAGGGCTAAGGGAGGAGATAAGGAGCGAGAAACAGCTGTGGGATGGGAGCCCGTAAGGTACCGGCCTGTCATCGCTACTCACATCGCCGCGAAACGAGCTCTGCTCCTAGGGCAAGGGCGATGTGAGAAAGATTTGTGCGGGGACGAGCCAGTCCCGCTTCTATCCAAGCCCCTCAGTCTCAGAGATTGCACAAAATCATCGGGAAGGTGTAGGTTTCAAAGTATTCTGGATTTTTTTTCCCCCTCCCTATTTCTCCCTCCATTTCTCCCGCGCAACCCCTTAGGGTAATTAAGTCCTCTAATGTCACTGGATCCAGACTGCGTTTAGAGAGAATAAAGTGGAGAAGCAACAACCGGATTGCCTTGTTACCTCTCCATTTTAAATCTCGGAACCCTCCTGTGCTCGTCGGTCGGCGGTGGTGAAGCACAGACCCGCCCAGCGCCGAGCACTCACAGAAGGGAACTGAGGGAGGATCCTGAAAACAGCCCCAAGTGTTCCCTCACCACTGACAAAATCACAAGCCACGTCCAGCCGGGCTGTGGAGGATGCCCGTGCTGCAGTAAGCAGGTTAAGAGAGAGGGCTGGGAGGGAGGGAGTGCTGCTCCTCCGTTTCGTTTCTTTTCCCAGCTCGCATTGGACTTTTGTTTTGTTTTGGTTTTTTTTTGGAAGAGGGACTTTCAGAGGAGCTTGGTACTCGGGGTAAATGCTGATGAGCCGAGAAGCCTCTGAGATAATATTACTTTGTAATTACTTTTTTAGCTGAAGTTGTTTAGCCAGCTCCAAGTCATTAATGAAAGTTGGTGTCCAAGCACCTGATTTACGATTTCGTGTCGGCCCGGGGTCAGCAGAGGTGGTCTCTTTCCATCTGAATCTGCTCGGTGTAGGAAACAAAATAGGTTGTTTATTATTTTGGAGAGCAATTTTCGCTGCAAGGAGGAGTTTTATTTTTTCATGTAACATTCCGTCTCTTTATTGCAGACTCTTCAGAAAGCTGTTCTTAAAGAAGAAAAAAAAAAAGAAAAAAAAAGATTAAAGGGTAACTTCTAAATTGGAAACGGCAGAGGAGTACATTGAGCAGATGGAAATCTTCCTCTTTAATATGAGCAACAATTAAAGAAAACATCCTTTTTATTACCGAAGTCGATCTGTTCTCTTTAAACACGAATGAGACTTCCGACTTCCCGCCCTCGGAGCGGGCTGCCTGGGGCTGCCTGGGGCTGCCTGGGGCTGCCTGGCTCCTCTCTCTGCGGGGCGAGGGGTCCCACGGGGGTCTCACCGCCCCGAAACCACAGCCTTGCGGAGGGTGTGTGCTGGGGATTGAAGTTTGGCGGGAGAGCGAAGGAAGGGACACAGCCTTATCGCTTCTTAGTCCCCACCGTGGGCAGCAGCACCGGGAATAGGTCAGCGCGGTGCAGTGAATGCGGGGCGTTGCAGCAGCCCACGCTGTGCCGTGGGTGCCTGGCGATGGGAGCTGCGGCGCTCGGCTGGGCGTGGGCTCTTCCCGCTCGACGCCTCTTCAGAGAGGCTTCTCAGGAAAGGTGGTGGCCGAGCTGCCTGCTAACCCCCGCGGTCTCTTCGGCAGGTTACAGCACCGTGGCATTTGACGGGACCCCGAGCTATGGCCACACGCCGTCCCACCACGCCGCTCAGTTCACAAACCATTCCTTCAAACACGAGGACCCCATCAGCCAGCAGCCCTCGCTAGGTAATTTCAGCCTCCGCGGGTACGAATGGAGAGTGCTCCGGGCAGCGGGGGTCCGTCTGCCCCCCAGGTGTGGCACGGAGCCAGAGCTGCCCAAACGATGGAGGCCGTGGCCCCGCAGCCCTCTCTGCAGCAGCGCAGGACTGGCGGGGGGACGGCGGGTCACCGCAGGGGTTAACTCTTTGCCGCTTTCTCCGCAGGGGACCAGCAATACTCGGTGCCTCCCCCGGTGTACGGCTGTCACACTCCCACCGACAGCTGCACGGGCAGTCAGGCCCTGCTCCTCCGGACCCCCTACAACAGGTACCTCCGCAGGCAGGAGCTTTGCCTCACCTCCTTTTGCGCGCGTCGGACGTGGTCTCTTCCCCCCATGCCGTTCAAAAATCTTGCTCCTTTCTGAAAGGAAACATACTATTTTTTTTCTTTTTTTTTTTTCCCCCTTCTTTCTCAAAACAAAACCAAAAATAATTGCACGTTAAAGCAAAACAAAAGAAAACAAATCAACCCAAACAAACATCCCATTAATATCCCTCTGGCCGACCATCCCCCGCGGGGCTCGAGCACGGTGCTGCCGGCTCGGGGAGCCGCTCTCCGGCGGCAGCAGGTGACGGTCGTCGCTGGGAAGTGGGCTGCCCCGGAACCCGCTGGTGCGGAAGGTCTGGCGTTTGTCCTCACCCGCACCGGGTTGAAGTGGCCCAGCAGACCCGCAGGCTGCAGGGCACCCCCGCAGAGGCCGGCTCAAGGCCTGCTCCGGAGCACTGCCTCACTGTCCGGGGCAGGTGCTGTCCCGCCACCCGTCCCCTGCTCTTGGGCTCAGGCTACAAGGGCGGAGCTGGCCCGGTCCGGTGACAGAACGCGACCCGTAAAGCCCTGCGTTCGGCGCGGCCCTGACCCTGTGCCTTCTCCCTGCTCACCCTGGCATCACGGCAGCCTCTCTTCCCCGAGACCGGGAAGATGCGGGAAAGCTCGTTAGAGAGCATCAGCGATGGGCAGAGCGTGGTTACGGGCAATTAAAAATCAGCTTCGTCCAGGGGCTTCGTCTTGTAGACAAGGACCCTTCCGATGGCTCCCAGGAGAGACGGGAACTGGCCTGCAGGGAGGTTATTTATTGAAAACGGGGCAATAAACCTATCGGATTTCCTTGCTGAAAGGTGCATCTGGAACCTTGATGCGAGCATGAACTGTCTTTGCCAACAGACCGGTCTGTTGCAAGCGCGGCTTCCCATTTTCTTCAGTCCGGCATGGGGGATGGGCGTCTCTTGCGGTTTTACAACGTGTTTAGTGAGCAAAGAAGTTCCCCAAAATTTATTCTTCAACTTTTTGTGAACTTGGAGTCAGTCCCGTATCTCGGAGTTGCTAAGTAACTCTCGCACACAAAACAATGTCTCCGCGAAGGAAGCCGCGAGCGGCTCCTCTTGTAGGCCGGTTATATCATCTCTGTAATCAACACTGGACGCGGGACAACAAAATTCTGTCACTTCCAGAAGCCACTTCGCTAATGAACGTGAGTTGACGTCAAGGGAAGGAGGGAATGAGGTAATGAAGGAAGGAAAGAAGCCTATCCAGAGAGATTAGCTTGCACAATAATTGTCGGGGCGAACTCCTGTGCTGAAGTGACAGAGATTGCTCGCTTCGCAGGGAAATCTATAAATATGGTTTGTTGGAAGGCTTGGGGAGGGCAGCTCCGAGCCGCGGCGGGCAGCCGCCTCTCTCCACAGCCCCCGGTGCCCCCGAACCGCCCCGTGCCCCGTACCCGTGTCGGGGCTCCCTCCTGCGGCCTCCCTACTCGTTTGTACCTTTAGTCCCGGGAGGTGCGATTCCTATAGGAAACCGCTGCTTGTGCCGAGAGCTCTCTGCCACGTGTCCCTACCATGGCGAGGGGGTGAGCGCAGCATGGCATCGCCCTAAGCTGCTCCCAGCGCCCTAAGCTGCCGCCCAGCGCTGCGAGACACGGACCCCGGCGCGAGTGGGCAGCCCTGCGCCGAGGGGGCCGATTTCTTGCTGACCTTATCCCCGATCCTGCTCTACTCCCTGAGGAGTTTACTACTTACTTTGGTAGGATAAAGATTTAAGCCCTTAAACCTCTCACGAGCCAATACTGATGCGTGGGGGTGTAAGTCAGGGCAGAACTCGTTCCATGTCGAGGGCAGCTCTGGTTATACAAAGCCCATTGCAGCACCTAAGACCGGGCAGGTGGGTGAGCTCGGCGCGACTTCCTCGTGTCCCCTCCTACACGTGTTCAAAAGCATCTGGAAAAATCGGTGCTCCTACTACTCAAGTGTTTTTCCTAGAAACTGTTGTCAAGAAAGTGGGTAACGTCACCTTGCAAAAACGGGCGTGACTCATTAGCTAGATTTCCAACGATCTCGAAACGGGCAGCACCGTCTCGGCCAATACTCATATCGATCTCGCGGAACACGTATTCCTTTCTTTTTTTTACCATAGTTATTCCATATCTCCTTTGGGCAGATGTATTTTGCCTTTCTGCCGTTCAGAGCAGGTTTTCCGGCTCCGCTTTGACAATCGCTGGCTCGGTTGCCGCAGCTGGGCGCCGAGGCAGCCGCGGCCGTGCCCGTGCCCGCGCCCGCGCCTGCCGCTTCCGAGGCCGCCGTTGCGCGGAGCGCGCAGCGAACGGTCTCAGCCCCGCCGTGGCTCGGTTCGTCGCGGCTGTCGCTGCTCTCACCGGCTCAGTACAGCAGGCGCTCCCGTTCGCCCGTAGCGGTGCGGAGGAGGCAATGTGACAGGAGAACTGAGCACAGGAACGGCATGGGACGTTCCTATGGGAAGGGGCAGCCGGTATCTGCCCTGCACCGCCTCTCCTTTGCGCCTCGAGTAGCCCACGGGCGTCACTTGTGGTCCCTGGCCCAACTTCCTTCTACTCCACCAAGGCTTCAGGTGCACCCGACCTCGTACGTGCCCGGTGGGTCCCACCGGCTCCACCCCTCAGTCCTTCCCCGTCCAGCGTCTCTAAGTCAAAAAATGACCCAAGGGGCGATTCCTTCGCGAGCAGTGGTGGAGCAAGAAAGCATGTGCGAGGAGATGCAGGAGTGAACCACCTCCACCTGATGCTCTCTTCCCCGTTGCCGTCACCTCACCAGCTGAGTGCAGAACCCGCCATGAAGCCGTTCTGGGCTTTCCCGCTCCCCGCGGCCGCGATGCCCCAGCCCGGCCCGCGGGCAGCCGCGATGAGTCGCGACTGAGCGAGCGTTCCCTTGCCTTACTAGCGAGGCAAAGCAGTGGGGAAGGCGTCAGCTTGAAAGAAATAGTTAAAAGTCGTAATTTTTATACTGGAAGCAAAACTATCTCTGAAATCTCTCTCCCCGGCAACTGCTCGACCTGTGTTTACAGCGCATCTCGCTGCTGTGCCAAGGAACACTGCGGCTGTTGCTGATAGCTGGACGTGGGTGACAAACCCGCGCAGATTGCAAGTGTGCACTAGATGACTCGCATTTGTGGGTCTATTAAAATGGTGATGTGAACTTTTCTACCTCGCGCTGTTTAATGTAGTAAACATGCTCGATGTTGAAAATTTACAGTGAGTCACACTTGCAAAGACTTTAAAAGTGGAGGAGTCTCGGTTCAGATTATAGCTCTTTCTGTGCAGAGGTCAAGAACTCGGTAATACTGCAATGCAGGCCAAAACAAACTCTATATGATCTACTACTGGTTTCCTTTTAAGTTCCCTTTTCGCTCAGCGTTGACTTCCTTTTATTCCACTCCAACTTACATTAATCCCCGTTGTAGAAATGTTCCCCCCTTTCCTCTCGCTTCCCTTTAAAAGCATCTCTGTAATGAAAATAAGTTATTTTTAGTGTCTTCTTTGTGGCCGTTTGGAGGGCCAAGGATTCAGATTGGAATCAGGGCAGGCCTATCCCTGGAGACCGCGCTTTCCTTCTCATCATTCAAACCTCGTCCACAGCCGAGATTTTGAGAAGAGCCGTTAATTCCATGAGATCATCTCACGGAATTGTCAATAATAAACCACGGAGAGACGTAAATGGAGCTAGGGATGTCCTGTTCTCTGTCACATGTCAGATGCAAGATGTTTAATCCTGTGTCGATGGCCGGTGGCCCCTGGGCAAACGGCGAGGCCGTTCCTGTCCCGAGCTTGCCGGAGAGCGGAGCTCGGCGGTGCCCACCTGCCTTCTGTCACGGCGCCGATTTCGCACCTTTGCGCCAAAGCTTGGGCAATCCCGGCTTTTCGAGTTATCAACCTCGTAGGGTCGTGGTCTCAGCATTTCCACAGAAAAGAAATTTCTCTCCTTGGCCACTGTCGGCAGCAGAGATCACATAGACCTCCGCTCCAGTCCGTGTGAGGGGTGTGGGGGTGCCCCTCCTTGAGCACCCCGGTGCCGGGGCATAGCCCAGCCGGGGCGCGCCGAGAGAACGCAGCACCTCTCGCGGGAATCCACGCTTAGGGCCGCAAGTTAAACGTCTCCTTCTCCCCACATCGCGAAGCTAAAACCCAGTTCCCCTCGGTTTCAGCGCCGAGGGCGGCTGGCCTGCACTGGGGACCGAGCTGGGCTGGCTCGGGGACCGTGCCCGGTCGCCTGCGTCCCCCGGCACTCATTGCCCCGGCTCCCGCAACTGCAGTGGGAGGGCGAAGGGATGGGCGAGTGCTGCGGATCTCTCCTAGAGCCATCCCGAGCCAGAGGGACGACCATGGCAGAGCGGGATTTAGCAGAAAAGCGGGTTTTCGCTCGCCCTCCTTTTACGAGTGCTTTATAGGACACCCAGCCGGCCCAAAAGCTACTGCGAGCTCCCTTCCGAGGCTGAAGCCAGCTCGGGCTCCGCAATCGAGCTGTTGTCGGAGCTGCAAACACAGGAGCGAAGGGTGGCTGTAAATCGGTGAGGGCAGGAGGGAGCTTTAGACGGGGAGGTGAAGACGGTGAGCTGAACATTGCTCTGTTTTCTGAGCGGTTTGTTTTGGACACTGTCACCCAAAGGCGGCATGAATACAGTGGCTGCGAGCTAGTGACAAGATGAATAAGTGTATTGCTTTATGAAAAAGCAAAGGAGGGGAAAAAGTGGATATTGTGGGGGAGGCTCTTATAAATGAACTGTCAAGCGAAAGAAAGTTAAAGGGAAATCTCCTGCTGTAAATGCATCGGGCGGGCACTTCTAATAAAAATCAGGGTCCTGGAGGAATTAATTACAGCAGCATTACAGGAAGAATTCGTGGAATTGCAAAACGTAGTTGGCACAGACCAGCACGGACTGCTATTGCAAATGGGGAAACTGCAGGAGAGTTTAACAATTCCTGAGCTGATATGCAGGACATTGTAGTAGCATAATAGCACTTCAGACACACTAATGAATAATAGTGTCCAGTGATACTGACAAATGATATTACGCATACTTCGAGATTGAAGTAACTTAATTTGTTTTTATATGCAAAAGCTTCCCACTGGAATCTGACATTTTAAGTCGCTTCTACCTGCCATGAAGGAAAGAAAAAAAAAAAAAACCCGAACTAAAAATACCCTCTTCTAATAAGCGAATGATATAAATTCACTGCGTCGAATGACGTCCAGCGAATTTAGGTGTAATTAATCAACACGGAGATTTGCGTTTATTGTGAGCGGCTGTTCCCCAGCTGAGAGGCGCGGGGGCGGCCGCCTCGTTCCTCCGCAGCTCACCGGGGCTGCGCGCTGGGGAGAGCCCGGAGCGGGGCGGGTGAGCCCCCGCTGCCTGCCCCGGGGAGGCGGGAGGACATAGCACGGGCGGCGCACCTCGCCGGTATTGTGCAGGGGCCCGGTCGAGCGACCGCCCCTGCCCACCGCATCCCGCTGTCGTTTACCGCGGCCGCGCTGCCCGTGTTTGCCCCTTCAGAGTGGAAAGCGATGTTCGGGAGACCTCGGTCTGCAGCAGCCGCCCGGGCTGCCTTCAGTGTGTACCGGCGGGGAAAGAGCATATTCCAGCGGTGAGCTTCGTTTATCGCTCAGCCACTCCATTTTTCTCCCGCTTGTCAAACCCCTCTATGTAGTAACATCCATCATGAGTCACGATAGCTGCTTCACTCCATTAACCACGTGGTCTCTCACACTCCTGGTTAAAACAGTTAACAGATTTCCCTTTTTAAAACAAATAATCTGCTTCGTTAGCCCGCCAGGCTGCCCATATTCGTTTCATTAATTTCAATGTGTCAATATCGGTTATGACTTTTCTGTAAGGAAAAAGTTTTATATCTCTGCTTCCAGCTATTTATGAATTGACAGCCTTGCAGGTTCAAGGAGACTTTTCGGTCCCTGGCCATTCTTTTATTTCATTGTCTTAATGAATAAATTTAAAAAATCATAGTTAATCGATGAAATAATTACATAAAACAAATTCAATTTCTACCGTTATGTATTTAAAAACAATAACAAAAAAAATGCTGCTCTCTTGACGGTTTGGATTTTAATTTGATCGCTGTAATTTTAGTTCTAATTCTACATATTTTTACAACAGTGACAATTTATACCAAATGACTTCACAGCTTGAATGCATGACATGGAATCAAATGAACTTGGGATCCACACTGAAGGGGTAAGGCGCTTTATTCTTTTCTACTCTTGTATTGCTGACCTAACTTTGTATTGTAGTTTACGGCTTGAATCCAGTCATTAGCACGGAAAAAGTACTGACCAGTTCTGACTGTGGCTCATCGTCTGGCTATAGACTACTGTGTATTTAAAAATGCTTGCAATCGCCGAAGGTACGTGTTCGGGCGCTGGCTCATTCCGGCTTACCCAGTGAAGCAATAGGTGTTTAAAGGCGAAGCTCTGCGGGGCAGGCTGCAGCCCCTGCTATCTCCCCGGCGCTCCCCACCAGACCCGGGCCGGGTGCAGCGGGGCCCTCCGCGCTCTGCTCCTCGAGCCTTCGCCCTTCCCTACCATCCCTCTTCCCTTTCCCTCCCTTCGCCAGGCCCTGCGTCCTGTGTCCCGGCCCTGCCGCCTCCCGGCTTCCTTCCTCCCGGCCATTGTCGCCCTCCCACCTGCCGGGAAGAGGCTCCGGCCCGCCTCCCCCGCGGGGCTTCCTGCTGCTGGGCGGGCAGGAAAGGCCCCGAGGCGCCGCGGGGCCCCGCCGGGGTGGCGGCCGCTGGGGGAGAGACTCTCCCGGCCCTCGCCGGGCCTCCCCAGCCCGCACCCGGCCTCCCGCGCTCCCAGGCCCGGCCCTGGGGACGAAGGCGGCTGCCGAGGGAGGACAGGAGAAGGAGGGAGCGGGACAGCCAGAAACTCTCGGTGTCGGGCCGCGCTGGGTTGGTTGTCCTCTAACGCACCCTGGGGAGTGGGAGGCAGGACTGAAACCCGCTAGGTTGGTGCACCACTGTGTCTTCACCTTGTTTCATCTGCGGTTACTACCATGGGCAAAAGGGCTTATAGTCCGATTTTAGCCAAAATAAAGCCAAAGACTGCCTGCTCTGCCCCCAGTAGGTAATGGGCTATGAAAACACCCCTACCAAAGGTAGGTGTCACCAGGTTGCTTCAAGATGTTCTTGGTGTGCAACCTAAAGTGAACAAGAGGAGTCTAGGAAAGCCTGCCTAGATCTGTCCTGTCATGGAGTTGTCTATAAATGTGAAAACCTTGTTCACTGTGGACTTGTGTATGCTGCTGTGGTGTGATAAAGGGAAAAAATACAATGGATCTGCTGCTAGCTCATTCACAGATGCTGTTAGAAGGTTAGGGAGAGAAGACAGCATAGGAAACTATCTGTATTGAAATGAACTAGAGAATCAACTGAAGGCATCAGTCAAAGAGTTCTCATGGTTAGAGAAGATCCCCACATTCTGCAGTTGTGTACAGTTCAGTGTCTTTGCTGTTGTTTGTAAACCTTTCTTTGTAAAGGTTATTTCCTATTTTTCCCATAAGTGTTTTCTGTTTCCTCTTTAAACTGTACCCTTTAAAGATCAGTCATTGCAACATTAGACACTGTTTTGTCTCTTCTGAAGAAAATATCCTGCAAAATGGAGAAACACATCAACCTTGACTGAGGTCCAAGTTATTAAAGCAAGGAAGAGGTTATTCTTTGGGGAACTCAGTGAAGAAAAAAAAAAAAAAAGACACAATAGAAATATTAAAGGAGTCCTGAGCAAAATAAATGGCTTCTTACTTGTCCAGGAGTCAGACTGTTAGCAGTGTAAAGTATGTGACCTAGGATGCATGAAAAGGGGGGGGGGGGGGGGGGGGAAAAAAACAAAAAGAAGGTTCCATGGAAAAAAAAAGCCGAAGATGTGGTTAGAGGGCAAGACTG